>BLBF01000051.1:12898318-12921479 GCA_015471245.1 Laticauda colubrina
TATATATATATATATATATATATATATATATATATATATATATATATGTGTGTGTGTGTGTGTGTGTGTGTGTGTGTGTGTGTGTGTGTGTGTGTATTTGTTTTCTTAAGTTTTCATGGGTACTCAATTATATGGTATTCAGCTTTGTTTGGGTGTTTTCCCACGTCATTATAGTTGTGCTTTTAAAGTTGTAGCAATGTTTCAGCATAATCTCATCTACCATCATCAGGCTTCTGTATTGTGTTCGTCTGTGAGTCAGACTTTCACAGATTTTAAAACTAACTCACAGACAAACACAATACAGAAGCCTGATGATGGCAGATGAGATCCTGCCGAAATGTTGCTACAACTTTACAAGCAGAACTATAATGACGTGGGAAAATACCCAAACAAAGCTGAATACCATACATATGTGTATATATATGTATATGCATATGCATATTTATATGTATATTCGGTTGTAATCCCAGATCAATGTGTATAAGATTGCAGTTTCAAAATTAATCTCCTGCATCTGAAACGATGATAATGAACATTATTAGATTTATAAAATACTCTTCTAGTCAAAATAAATCTTAACTGATTAATTTAGCTTTTTAGTTGATTGAACAAACTTGCTTCTGAATAAGCATGGCTATGTCTAGATTGGTGTGAACTGTGAAGGAAAACCATATATTATCTACCCAAACAACAACTAAGAATAATATACAGCAGGAAGTTCCTCTCATTCTGTGCCTAACTTTTCAGTGCTGGCTGTTTTAATGTTCAATGTTCTTGGTAATATCATGGGAACACACATTCAGAGAAATGAGCTTAGTACATCAGCCTGTATATCTGCTTACTAATTTTCTTTCTTTCTTGACAGGCCTGATGGATCCCAATATGGCTATGTGGTAAGCATGTGATTTCAAATTCTTGAATTCTGAACAGAGTTGGGAAATGTGAGACCCCTGTCCCAATTTTGAGAGGTTCAAACCTCTACTCAGGCAGGATTTGTCAATTTTTTTCTGCTAACTTGTTGGAAGTGGAAAAAGAGGTGGGAGAGAAGGAAGAGGGAGTCAGAAACAAAGGAGACTGGCAGAGAATGAAAATAAAATGGTATTTTCACTTGTCAGGGAGAGTGGGAATAGCAAGTACAAGAAGAAAAAGAGACAGGTTAGATCCACACATCATACTAAAATCATGGTTACTTAAACATACTTTCTCAACCCAAAGTTGTGGATGGGAAACTTTCCATGAGATGAACAAGAGTGTTTATAAAGGAGAGGATTTTTTAAAAGCCAAAATGACAACTAATTGCCTTGCAACTATATCTTGAATTCTCCCTCCCTCCTTCTCCCTCTCTCTCTCTCTCTCTCTCTCACACACACACACACACACAAACACACACACACACACACACATGCCAATGGCCAAAGAATAGCCTGAAGGAATTGGCTTGTAAGAGGAGAGATCACACAACAATATTCTGCCCACTGACATTATGGCAAATGATACAAATGTATGTCATACGGTTTATGTGATGACATCATCATGCACATTCTCACCCCTCCACTGATGTGTAATGGGATGTTGGCAGAAGTTATGATTGCAGAGTTCATGGTGGGAAAATGTTGATCTTGAAGTAAGGATTGAATGGATTGACAAGGCAGGATGTTTTTCCTTCCTAATGCATCTTGGGAAACATTTGTGAAGTTTATATTATACTGACAACCTCACTATCTTTCTCAGTTCCCCAGTGGATTTATCAGTGATTTGGACTCTTATAAGCAAGAGTACACATTTCCTCCCTGCCTTGGAGATCCGGAGAGCTCCCCAGGTAAGATCAGTTTAAGTAGTTTAGTATTTTACAATGTAATGCAGAATTATAAAGAAAACGATTAGTTAAAAGGCCTCGATAGAGGAGAAGATCCATCATTTAAAAAAACCAAAAGAAAACATAGTTTGAAATAAGGTGCCACAGAAACCATAAGCATCTCAGTTATCCTCACACATAAATATGGTTTGTCACTCTCTGCTGACTTATATAGGACATTTTTGCCCAGCTTTGAAGAGTTCCAAGAAGCAACTCTTATCACTCATTTTTCTGTTCCGCAGCTGCTGATCTCTCTTCTCCCCTCTTCCTCCCCTCTGCTCTGCTCTCTTATGCAATTTAGATTTAGTCATGTAACTAACTACCACCTGACTTCTGGGACATTTCTGCATAGTTAACATTCATGGGAATCTGCCAGAATATATGCAATCTCATTTTTGGAGGTTTTCTACTCTCAGGAAGATGGAAAGTGCCTAGGCATTGTGAGAGATCAGTGTTATGGTAGTATCTTGTCATAAATAGTACTCAGGACCTGAACTACTTGCTATATAGTAGGCCTTTGTCATTTGTTCTCTGGGAGCTGTACTTAGAAGCCCGTCCCCGTCATTTTATCCCCATCACAACATCTCTGTGGGGTAGAGTGAACTGAAAGGGAATGATTGATTCACATTTCAGCAGTGAACTCTCCAGTCAAGTAAGCCTGGGTCTTGCTGTTCAAATTCAGCACTTTAACCATTGCTTGGCATTGCCAGTTTGGTGTAGTGGTGAAGGAGCTGGCCTAGGAACTGGGAGTTCTAGGTCTCCTTTAGGCAGGAAGGCCAGCTGGATGGGTGACATTGAGCCAGTTGCTTTCTCTCACAGACTCAAAGAGAGGTGATTGTGAGAACACAGGAGGTAGGAGTACTTGGTATATTTTCTGTATACTAAATCCAACAATCTAATAATAATGCAACTACTATTATTTCCCAATAACAACATAACTATTGTTAATCTCAGGCCAAGGGAGCACTTAGATGACCGTACCTGCTATGTGTACTGAGAAAGTGAATGGCCATTTTTGTATTGTTGCTGAAAAAACAGTATGATCACATTCCACATTGACCCCAGGATGTTAGCTGAAAACAGCCTTTATTTACCTGATTGAACCACCTGTGACCCACTGAGTGGTTGAACAAATTACTTACTGTTTTTCTGAGTTCACCCAGCAGGCATAGCCTTGTGGAAGCTACGATAGACAGTCTTTGAGGACCAGAGCTTCAGTTTAACATAAAAGTCCAAAGTATTTGGGCTTCCCATTTTACTGAAAGGCTTCTTTTTATCCTCATTTTCTGCAGTCTTTGCTGCAGAAAAACTGTTGGAAGGGCTCTTCACATTTTCCTTGGAAGGTGAAAATGACTCTTCTTTCCTCAATAGGCAATACATGTACTTCCTTGCTGGCAAATGTGAATGAAAATGTGGATGTTCATTCTGTAAACATGTATGTAGTAGGTCTATGTGCTAGCAAATAACATTCTTGATGAACGACATCTTCCTTACTGTTTCTACTTTGGTCTTCTTTTAGCAGGTTCATCAAAACCACACTTCTAATGTAGCTTGAAAAATGTAAGTGCATGGGGTTATTTTAAGCATGCACCATATTCTTCATTGGAAGTTATAATCAATAACAAACAACACAAATGCAAGAATTGTATTATCAGGAAGCCAAAGAGAAACCAAATATTGCAATTTGTCTGATAGAAAAGACTCAAAGTCCCAAGTAGAATTTGCAACAAAATATTGTACTGAAAAATATTGTACTGAAAAATATTCTGATTTTGACTACTGTAAGCCTCTTTTGTTTGACTACCAGCAAGCCTCTTTAGAAACGCTTTATAAGCATTTCCCTCTATTGCAGCTACTATTTCACTGTGCCCATTGAAGATGTTCAGTCCTTATCAGTTGAAGGGTGGAATGAAACAGATTTTTAAAAACCTACCTCTCGAGCTATTCAGTGAACCCATTGCTGCCTAATCAGATTTTGCTCCCTTCAGGGAGAAGCAAGACTGCAAATATGCACTAGGGTTGCTATTCTTAGGCAAATTCATGGTTGCAGATATTTGCACAGATCCTACTTTGCAACTGCCCAGCACACAGAAAGCTCTTTGTAGTTAGCTCTGAACATCATCCACCCCTTGGTACCTGTGCAAACCAAGTGGATGTTGGAGTCATTCTCCTAAAGTAGGGGAAAAAGAAGCATTGTGTAGGCCTCCTCCCCGTAGGAAACCTCACCTGACAAGGGCAGACTCACATCTCAAAGCAAGGAGTGAACCTGAGTGCAAATCAGAGGTGGTATTCAGCAAGTTCTGATCAGTTCTGGAAAACCGGTAGTGGAAATTTTGAGTAGTTCGGAGAACTAGCAAATGCCACCTCTGACTGGCCTCGTCCCCATCCATTCTCTGCCTCCTGAGTCCCAGCTGATCAGCTAGATCTTCTTTTGTTGCCCTGCACAGGAGAAAAAAGCTCAAAAGCAGGTTAGTGGGGTGGGGTGAGAATGGAGATTTTATAGTATCCTTCCCCTGCCACGCCCACCAAGCCATGCTACCAAGCCATGCCCACAGAACTGGTAGTATTTTTTTTTTAATCCAACCACTGGTGCAAATGATACACAGGGACTTCCTTATCCCTCCCCACAAGAATCTCATAATAAGCAAAAGGAAAGAAGGTGGTATATGAAACAATCTCAAAGGGAAGCCCACAGATAGTATAGGTAATCCTCAATTTACAAGCATTCATTTAGTTTGAAGTTACAACTGCACTGAGAAAGTGACTTATGTCTATTTTTCACAGTTACAACTGGCACTGCACCCCATGATCACATGATCAAAATTGGGATGCTTGCCAACTGACTCATATTTATGACAGTTGTAGTGTCCTGTAGTCATGGGGGTCATCTTTTATGATTTTCTGACAAGCAACCTCAATGGGGAAGCCAGTTTCATTTAACAACTGCACTGATTCATTTAACAACTATGGCAAGAAAGGTTGTAAAGTCGAGCAAAACTCACTTAACACCTGTCTTGCTTGGCAACAGAAATTTAGGGCTCAATTGTGTTTGTCAAAGATTGTCTGTAACTGATCTGTGATTTTATTTTATTTACTTGATTTCTGATACTATCAAGAAAGTAGAAGCTTGCCATTGAAAGCTCCCTGTGATAGGGAATAGAAAAGCCATCAAGAATAGTAGACTAGGAATGCAGCAGTCTTACTGCTGTTTTTTCAGATTTACTCTTTGCATACTGATTGTGTGGGAAGGACTTCCTCTTCTTTTAGTCCTTTTTATGGGAAGTTAGTCAAGTCAAGACAAAGATGTGATATTCCTTTGTGTTTCTTTATTAATTCAAAGTTTATCCCCATTTTGCTCCAGGAATTCAGGGCAATATATACAGAGCTATTGATCTCCATTTTCTCCCTAAAATGATCAGAGATAGTGATTGGCTTCATATCATTTAGTAGGTTCTCAAGTGGAGAGTAGATTTGGTCTTCAATATCCTAATCCACCACCTAATTCTTAGAACATGCTGTCTTTCTTTTTCTGTTCTCCCTGTTTTCAGATCATTTACATGGAACTGTAGCTGATGATGACCAGAGTGGCTATTTACATTATTATTTGTTTAAACAATGGCTCAAAGTTACAATAGGATTAGAAAAAGTGACTTATGACTCATCTTCGATGTTACAACCATCAACCCAGCCCCAGAGCCACATGATTGCAATTCTGATAGTTGGCAACTAGTTCGCAATTGCGACGTATGCAATGTCTTACGTTCATGTGATTGTAAGTTGCAAACCTTCTCAGCCATGACAAGCAATATCAATTTGGGAAATTGGATTTGCTTAACGACCATGTTAATTGCTTGATTCTCCTAATGACCATCGTAAAAATGGTCATAAAATCAGGTTTGGTTACACAATAACTCATTTGGTGACTACATCTCTTAGTGATTGAAATTCCAATGCCAATTGTGGTTGTAAGTCGAAGATTACTAGTAAATACAAAACAACAGCAGGTGAAAAAGCAGATGAAGCTCTATTGATTAGTAGTAGATGTGCAGGATTGTTTATTTGTTTATTGCTTTATTTTAAGCATTTTTGTGGCCGTTTCAAACTAAATGTCATAGAGCAGCATACCATAACCAACAGAAAAAAATACAAAAGAAAAACAAGCATATGTAAAAAAAAACAAATAAACAAATAGTGAACAGAAGCTAACATTTGTTATGTCTCATGAAATGGAAATTCTGCTCAACCTGAATTAAGAGTCCATGGGAAAAAGCGCTTCTTACTTTTCTTCTAAAGTCTGGATCCACTGATTATTCCAGTGTATGGTGGAAAGAAAGTGGTAATAGCCACTCCTTTTCATTATACTTAAACATCCCTTCTGGATGGTAGATCTTGCTTGCAATGCATGGTCAAAGGAAACACCTACTGAAGTTTGTGCACACTTACTGATGATTTTGGATTACTTTTTAATATGATGCTTTTGAACAGTGAGCTTCTCTAAGTATCTTGGATCCTTCTTGTTGACCTAGGATCTTGTTTTTCAGAGTCTTGTATGAACTGGCTAGAGATGCAAGAACCTGGATATGAACCCTTCGAGATAGGACACCTGGCTCAGCTGCAGAATGTCCAAGTCTCCTACCCACCTGGCACTTTCCCCCAGCCACAACTCTCTCTGGAACCAATCTACAACCATGAGGGAATGATGCCTGCCCAGAATTCAGCTATGGTATTCAAGGAAGAATACAACACTGAGGTAATGGGCGGAACCTTAAGGCCTAGGAAGGGGGAAGGAACATGGGATCTCATTGGGAAGACTGTACTCTTTTCCTATAGGATAATAATCCCAGACATATGGATTTCCTAACCAGCATGGCTTTTGCTAATGACTTTCAACCACGATAGGACCAGAATTGCAATGGCTAAGTAAGACAGTTGATAAATGAGTCATACTTTATTTGCAACCTTTTTGCTAGGTTGTTAAGTGAATCATTATAATTGTAAAGTTAATCATACCATCATTTAGTGAATCCAGCTTCCCCCATTGACATTGCTTGACAGAAGTTTGCTGGGAAACTTGCAAATTGAGATCACGTAACTCCAGGATGCCGCAACTGTCATAAGTACATGCCAATTTCCAAGTGCCTAAATTTTAATCACTTGATCATGGGGAAGCTACATTGGTTATAAGTGTGAGGGCTAGTCATCAGCCGTTTTTTTCAGTGCCATTGTAATTTCAAAGGCCTCAATAGTTGTAAGTTAAGGGCTACCTGTACTGGTTGGTGAAGCAAGGGAGATGAAATCCTTAACCCTTGAGTTTTCATACAAGAAAATGGGGTCAGTTAATAAAAGAAAATACTGTGGGAATTTACCTGTTCTAGATGGGGGAATGAGGTAGGAGCATCACTTGAATTGTGAAAAATGTTGCAATTTTTCCTTTGTCATTCATTGGTCAAATAGGCTATGGGGGACCCACATTTTTAATAAAGCAGAATGACATACAGGGAATGACATCTCTCTTCAACACCATTGCCCTGATCAAATTGTTGGACTTTCCCTATTTTTTCTCCTGACATTTCATTTCACTTCACCATCTCACTTCATTTCACTGATGCATTGATTTGATATCATTCATATTTGGGGTGGGGTTTAAATTATATATATATATATATATATATATATATACACACACATACATACACACACACACACACACACACACACACATATAATGACATAGGAGATAGAGCTTTCTGCATGGTGTGATCTTTGGTCTTTAGAAGGCTATAAGGAAATGTCAACAAAATATGGCAGTGTATTCTAATTTAAGACTGAACCAGCCTCAAAGTGAAACCTTCTGGCAGTACACATGATTTTAGAGATTATCTTTTGGGCAGGAAGTGTGAAAAAATAACCTCTTTCCTATCCTCCAAAAATATTTATCTTCCCTGCTATGTGACATTAAAAAGTTCAGGTTATAAAGCTATCTTTCACATAAGAAAAACAGACCAACTGGAGAACTATTTTGTAATAATCTAAGTAATCCAGTTTGGTTCTTACTTTCAAGACTGGGAACTGTTATTTAATTGTTTCATTCCATTAAATTGTCATTTGATCTCTACAGATCTATCTGCCCTATGAACAGTATTCTGCTGCAAGGGAAATATGTAGCCCATTGTCAGAAGAGGGGGAATTTCACAAGGATGGCCGGAATCTGGAAGTATCTTCTGAGAGTGATTTGGATGAGAATCTCTTGTCTAGGTTTGATTCTGGTGAGTGGAGAGTAAGAATCCTAACTCAGAAAGTAGAGAAAGACTCCAAAGATGATAGAAGGTCCAAAATATTGATCTGCAAGTTAATAAATATGTTGCAAGTACAAACAATCACTAAGACATCAATCCACAACAGATAATTTAGGCCTGTGATCCTCAAACAGAGCTGTTATCCACAGACAGGCATTTGGCAGGCGTATAATTTCCATTTCTTTCTCAACACATGGCATCCAATAGATGTGGCCCAGCATATCCAAAAAGCATTGGAATGAGAGAATGCAGCTTGCTCACTAAATTTCAGAAAACATAATGTGTGGGCTAGATTGAGAAATTGAAAAGCATTTCAGACACATGCTGGAACACTGCTAAGAAAACAGCATGTCTACAACTAAGAGGATTGAGCTTGCTATCTATGGAGATTTTCAGTCATCCAGGTCATGGTTGTCCCAGAGGGACAACTTTTCAGAAGGCAACTGGACTTTATTTTTCCTTGACGAGAACCTGACATTACTCAGGACATACTAGACATTACTCTTGGTTGTTGTTGTTGCCTCCTGAAAAAGTACCTTTGGGACAACATGACTTGGATGTCCAAATATCTCCATAGATACTAAGCTCAATTCCTCTTAGTTATAGGCATGCTGTTTTCTTAGCAGTGCTCCTTTGGAACAGTTGAGCTTGAGGTATCTTTTAATGTTTAGCAAGTGTCTCATTTAATGACTGTTTGCAGTTGAGATTATGATAAAAAAGTAATTTTATGACAAATCCTTTCATTTATGACTGTCACAAATCCCTGAAGCAAAGGAAAGTTGAGATTGTAAGTACAATCCCAGTTTCACTTAGCAACCACTTTGCTTGCTAACTGAGTTGCCAATTCCAATTATGGTTGCTAAGTAACGACTTTCTTTGTCAGGATATGAAATTAACAACTTGTAAGTTTATCCCATCTCAAGGAAGTTGATTATGATTCCACAAAATATCTTCAATTATCAATTTTTGTTTTGCCTACTCATGTCTCAGATATACACATATGTGGGGATTCTTTCTTAATATCACCCCCACCCCAATCTTAGGATCAGTTCTGTGTTCATTTTGAAGTAGGTGGCTCTCCTTTTTATTATGGAAGAGTTATCTTTGGGTCTTCAGTGTATAATTAATAGTGATGATTCTTCAGCCATCTTTCTTATTTATACTATTATGCCATGGAGCTAGCATGATGTCACAGGTGCTATTGAGGAAATTACGTCCATATTAATATCATCCAAAAGTCTCTTCTTCCTTCTCTAGAATATCCTATAAAACAAGCAATGGTTGATTTGCATTAGTTGAGTGGAAGAAGTCCTGTGACATAATGCTGGAAGGAACCTTATCTATTCCTAGCCCTGAGTGACTGTTTCTGTTTTCTGAACAAATGAGAAAAGTTAAGATCAGTGTTCATCTGGATAACAAAACAAGCATCAGTGTGAATCTCCATTGCTTGGGAGAATTCTCTTAGAACTGAATGGTGAAATGTCATGATTGTGATCTCCCCCACCCTCCACAAGAAGTCCTCACTCATATGGTACCCTAACTCTTAGAGGTAATCCAGAAAGAGGTTTTACTTTAATTCATCATCAGAGATTTACGCAGACAAATATTAAATTTATCTCAGATTTTTTTTTTAGCACTCGTGACATGCTGGAAAGCCCTCTCTTTCAGACCTCTGCCATCCTTGAGAACAAGACAGGCTGCAGTCATGACCACCTAGTTCCTTTCCTCCTTCGTGGGGAGTGCTTTGCTCTGAGCAGCAGATGGTGGGGGGCATCTGCCACATCTGTCTATCCCGATCTTTGGTCTCTTCTGCAGGCTCTCGCCGGAAACTCCGCCTCTACCAGTTTTTGCTGGAGCTCCTTGAAGGTGGTGACATGAAAGAATGTGTGTGGTGGGTGCAGCGTGATGCAGGCATCTTCCAGTTCTCTTCAAAGCACAAGGAGGTTTTGGCACACCGCTGGGGCCAGCAGAAAGGCAACCGCAAGAAAATGACCTACCAAAAAATGGCCCGAGCTTTGCGCAACTATGGCAAAACAGGCGAGATCCGCAAAGTGAAGAAGAAGCTCACGTACCAGTTTGGGACCTCACTGTTGAGCCCATCATCTTCTTCCTAAAGCCCTCAGGACTCCTGGGCCAGAATAGCCTCCAATGAAATGCTTCCTTTGTTGGCTTTCTTGAAAACTCTATTTGGGCATTTGCCAGCATGGCTGTATTAGAGAACCTGCAGATGCTTAGTACTAAGCAAGGAGGGTTGGTCTGAAGGCAATGAGGGCTTTTATTGGGTGGGAGGTCCTGCACTTTAAGGGAAGGTTTATGAACCAGGACTTGGGAGGTTTCCTTTTTGGGATGGGAAATTGAGGTTCAGTGGAAATGCATCAGGCTAGGATTCCTGGGTTAATCTTTCCTGGATGGTTTGAGAATCAGAGCTCATATCAACTCTTTTGGTGGAATGAAAAAGAGATGAAACAGCAGCAGAGCTGCCAAATTATTTTTGAATATGGCCTTAATGGATTTATGCACCCTCCTTAAAATATTTGTGGCATCTCCCTACAATTGCACAGGACTTAATCCAATGCTTCTCTTATTCTCTTGCCATTCTATGCCTTCATCAACATGAATGACTTTTGGAGCAAGTAGGAAAATTGTGCAGAGTATAGTTCTGGAACTCTTTCCAATCTCTTAGTAGCTACTCCACTCATATAATCAGGAAGTAAAAGTGGACAAATCAGCCACTGTCTGAGTTACTGCTCAGATTCAACCCATTTTTTTATCTTTCTTTTGCCAGCTTCCTTCCTCACACCAAATTTGGTTTTGTTCAGTTTGCTGAGAATAATCTGGAAAGACAGTTGGTTAGAGTCCTTTAAACCAACTAGAAACTTCTTTAAGCAACTTCTTTCCAACAATCTGCTGGAAAGAATAAAGAAACAAACAATTGGTAAGGAGAGGCATCATCCCACAAGTGCTGGTCATAAAAAGTACTCATTTCTTGTACTTAGATCCAACAAATACATCGGAAGCAAACTAGAAACAGATATGCAATTTGGGATTTATATGGATTATCTGAGTTGATATGATCCTCTATGGTTGTTTCACATAAGGTTTTGGTAGCAGTTTGAAAGCAATTCCAAAGTTTTACATTTTTGCAGTGTTGACAGCGTTGGAAGACTGAGTTAATTAATTTTCAATTCAACTTTGGTGTAAGTAGTCCTTGGCTTATGACAGTTAGGTTTGGAGTTGCCGTTGCTAAGTAAAACAGTTTCTATTGTTCAGCAATGACCATGTGGATTGTTGAGCAAGAATCTAATGTGACCACAACTTCTGACTTCCTGCCAGCTTCATTACTGAATTTACTTGTAAGTACTCTATAGAGAACTTAGGAAATCATGATCACATGACTGTGGGGATGTCTGGAACTCTGAGAACCCACTATAAGTTGTTCAGCACTGTCCCAAGCTTGAATGTTCTCTGAACCAGTGGTCATAACCCCAGAAACATCTGAACCTTGACTTTGATAACTTTGTACCCCCCTCTCAGTGTTTTCAGTTTCTTCTTTCAGCAAGGAATCATAATTTATGGGTTGCCAGTTTCCTTCTCTGTACTGGAAATACAGTAAGGGGATATTTGTTGCTTGGAGGAAGTTACTTCTCTTCCTTCAAGCAACAAATGTGTTGAGTGTGAAAGTCCATGCACCTTAAAATTCCCAAGGTGGAAAGTTAGTGCCCTAGGATTAACACATTTTGGATCAGGGCAGTGATCTTTACTTCTGGTTCATCTGTTGGTAGAAGCAATCACTTACAAATTGCTTCTAAAGACTGGGAAAGGAAAACAGTGAGAATGTGGAAATTGCCTGAGTTAACATCATTTGAGCATCATGGTGGGAAGGAAGCAGATTATTCATTTTGATGAGACTTTGTACTAGTCTACTGTCCCCTTGGGAGCCAAGATAGATTCACCATTTTTGATAAGTCATGTTTTGTTTAGCTACAGTTTGCTGGCTTAACTAGAATTGGTTGTGTAACCAAATCACTGTGGTTTGTTGAGTTACAGCTAATCATGTTGTGCAACCCCAGTTTTGTGGGCTGGCCTTTTGTAACTGGAGGAAACACAAGATGAGGCCCATAAGGCTTGGATCTAAGAACAGGCAAAATAAACATGAGGGAGCTTTCAGGAGGGAGGGATATAATAGATCTTCAAATAGTAGAAAAAAGATAGTATTGATGGGGTAGGGCAGCAGCAGATGGGAGGGAGGGATTCAAATCTCTGGCCCAGGACTTGAGTGTGTAATATATTCAAATGTTTATTTAATACTACAGAGTGGGAAGTTTTTGGTTAAAATTTGATTATTTTTAAAATGGATATCTTTTGTACATATTTTGGAAATTGCTAATAAATGTTTACAACAACAGTGAATTTAGTTACAGCTGAATTTTTTTATAGCTGTTCAAACACTGGGAGGAAGGATGCTGGTGGATAAAGCTCTTTGCACTTTCTCCATATCACCTCATCTCAGCCAGACAGAAGGATAAGCATGAAAGAATGGTCAAAACAGGGCATTTGTGTATGTGAAGAGGGAGGAAAAACTAATCAGGGTGGTGGCAGGAATCATGTAATTTCTTGTTTATGCACATCATATTGCATTAAAAGGGGTCAGGATAGAAGTAAAATCAATGGAATGGAGTAGAATAGAATAGAATAGTTGGAAGGGACCTTGGAGGTCTTCTAGTCCAACCACCTGCTTAGGCACCATTTCAGACAAATGATTGTCAAATCTCTTCTTTAAAACTTCCAATGTTGGAGTATTCACAACTGCTGGAGGCAAGTTATTCCACTGATTAATTGTTCTAACTGTCAGGAAATTTCTCCTTAGTTCTAGGTTGCTTCTCTCCTTGATTAGTTTCCACCCATTGCTTCTTGTATGGCCCTCCGGTGCTTTGGAGAATAGCTTGACTCCTTCTTCTTTGTGGCAGCCCCTGAGACATTGGAAAACTGATATCATCTCACCACTAGATCTTATTAAACTAGACATAACCAATTCTAGCTGCTGTTCTTTATATGTTTTAATCTCTAGTCCCTAATAATCTTTGTTGCAAGGATAGGGTCAGGATATTAATCATGTGGTTCTGACTACCACCTTGTTTTTCTTGATCCCACCCTGCAAATCCTCTTGGATGGCAAATTTGTTCAGTTTGTTTTACCTTGCCCCTGTTCTGTTTAATCTACCTCTGTAAATCCCAGAGTTTGTCTGAAATGGCTCCCGCTGTATTTTTGGCAAATTAGGAAAACATTTTTGATTTTAATATGTAGCATCCTTCAAAACCAAATGAGTATAACCTACAAATTCCATGCTGACTGAGAATTCTGGAAGCCCCAGATTCAACTTCTCAGAAAAGCACCATCTTGGCAGAGGCTGGGATATTTTTTTTCCATTTAGATTTTTTTCTCCAAAACTTTGCTTATCCCTTCGCACCATTTCTCTGAACTCCACAATATCCTTTTTAGTGTGACATAGTTAATAAAAGAGACATAACTTTATTCACAGTTTTGTAGCTATCATCTTAACCTTTTTGCCCCTGTCCCCTGGATGCCCATGCCACTCAAGTCTTTATGGCCTGGGCCCATAACCAGTGTTGAGGTAATTCCCCATTAGGAGAATGAGTGCATAGAGGGAGACGTATAGAGAGTAGTGTTGGAATAATACAGACATAGTACACAGATACACTGTACAGTTAATGAAGGTTTTTACTTCCAGAAAGGTTTAAGCAAAGTTGAAAATAGGTAGTCCAAAAGTCATTCACAGGTTAATCAGTCAGTTTTTCAATCCAGGGATATTCCAGTAACAAAGTCCAGTGTCAAAAACAGTTAAGTATCAGACTTACATTAAATCCAGTAATATCAGTCAATTAGGAAAAATGGAGCAATAGCAATACTTTCCAACAGAAGGAAATAAAGATACACTCTCTTCTCTTCTGAGACTCAGACTTATACAATCCAGGTTTCTGGCTCCATCTTAAGGCCATTTGAGAAACCACACCCAATTGCATGCTCTTGCATTCCCTTAAAGAGATAGTACTAAAATGTTTATCCTGGTTTATATATTTCTAACCCAAATACCTGTTAGGAGACTCATATTCCTAACATTCTCCCCTTTTGGGTAAGATAATATATACAACCTTACATTCTAAGTCCATAGTCTTCACAGCATGCCTTATGCTTTATAGAGCCTTGGGCCTTTGTAAAATGATCTGCTATATTGTTTTCTGACATATAGTATTCTAGCTTAAGCATCTTACTTTGCGCACATTGTGTCACATTTAAATATCTTAAATCAGTGTGTTTAATTCTTGTTTTAACAGCAATATATGAAGCCATCTGTATTGCTGATTGATTATCTTCGTAAACAACAATAGGATCTGTTACATTAATTCCCATATCAATTAATAATTGCTTATACAAAACTAAATCTGTACATAATAAAGACAAACATGAGAATTCAGCTTCCATTGTTGACAAACTTAGATGTTTCTGTCTAATAGATCTCTATCCAATCAATGCTTTTCCCAATAATACAGCAGTACCTGATGTAGATTTTCGTGTATTTATGTCTGTAGCAAAACTTGCATCAGCATATGCAGTCAAATTCAGTTCATCTTTTGGCTCCAAATACAATGCATAATGCATTGTCTGTTTCAGATATCTTAACACACGTTTAGCAGCTTGCCAGTGCCTTTCAGTGGGCTCAGCGTTAAATCTCGCTAATTGATTAACACTGTATGCAATATCTGGCCTTGACCAATTACTGAGATAAGATAAACTACCAATCAAGGACTGATAAATGTTCTTATCAAAAACAGGACTTTGAACATCACTATGGCTAAACTCCTGGCTCACTGGTGTTTTAGATGGCTTACAAAATTCCATTTTATAACTTTTTAGTAATTGGTTAATTTTATCTGCCTGTGAGATCTTGTATCCTGCCCTAATTCTATCTATTTTCAAACCAAGGTATTGTTTGATTTCTCCTAACTGTTTTATCATTAATTTATTTTCCAGCAGTGAAATTATCTCAGTAGCTTCTTGTTCAGTTTTGGTGATTAATGCTATGTCACCAGTAAATTATAGCAATAATGAAATCATACCATTATTTTCTCTTTTAAACAAACATGGATCAGCCATGCCAGCTACAAAGCCTATCTTAGTTAATTCTTTAACTATACATTGGTTCCACTCATATCCTGATTGCTTTAAACCATAAAGACTCTTTTTCAATTTCCAACAATCATTATCAATATTATCATTTTTGAGACCTAAAGGTTTCTTTAAGTATATAGTGTGCTGCAATGGTGCATGCAGATAAGCTGTCTCTACATCCAAATGATTTACAATGTATTTCTGCTTAGCTGCCCACACTAATGCTGCCCTTAATGTAGTAGCCTTCAGACTAGGTGCAAACACCTCATCATAGTCATTTGTTGTCTGATTGAACCCTTGTGCTACTAACCTGGCTTTATGGGTAACAGTCCCATCCACACCTGTCTTCAGTTTATATATACATTTACATCCTATGACATGTTTACCTGGTGGTAACTTAACATTTCCGTATACATCCAGTCTTTCTAAAGATTCTAGTTCCTTATCAAGTGCTTTCTGCCAAGCAGCCTGACCCTTAGCAGGATACAGTTTTAATTCATTATAATTACTTGGAACTGTATTCACTTGGCATACAACACTAGCCTGATATCTATCAGGTGGTCGTGTTACTCGGGTTGAACATCTTGGTAATACAGGGCTTACTGGTGGACTTTCCTGTGCCTGTTCTCCTACTTCCTCCTGTTCTTCCTCTTTAATGGCTATTTGTGGTGTACTGATTTTATCCTTAGGGACTATTTGGGTGTCAATAATAATATCATTGCTGGATTCCTGTTCCAGTTTATCCCACCCAATGTGCTCAAGAAATTTTGCACTAGCACTACAATAAACATGAGCTGTGCCTCGATCCCAAAATCTAAATGATTTATGGTTGGCCTCATAACCCACAAAAAATAACTTCTTCACTATTTGTTGCCCTTTCAGTCTTACTTGTGAGAGAATATGCACCCATGCTGGAGCTCCAAATGTGTGCAAATAACTTAAATTTGGTTTTCTGCCATGCCAACGAGTGAATGGCAATTCTCCAGTTGTTGTATTTACTACATTATTTAAAACATGGTTACTACACATTATGGCCTCACCCCACAGTGTTTCAGGTAAACCTGAATCAGGTAACATCGTGCGAGTCATGGCTTGTAATGTTTGCCCTCTTCGTTCTATAAACAAGTTATGTTGTGGTCTGTAAGGTGCAGAACGTTTATGCTACACACCAGCCAATTTTAACACATTTTGGAATCTTTTGTTAACAAACTCAGTCCCATTATCAGTTACTAAAGTAATTACTTTACTTTTCATTTTTCTCTCAGCAAATCTTAGCCAATTAAAGAAATGTTGGAATGTTTCTGTTTTGTTTTTCATAAGATAGCAGAAACCGTATCTTGAGTAATGGTCCATAATACTCAAAATATAACAGGCACCTCCTAAACTTGGTTTCTTAGGACCAATTATGTCAGCAAACACAATCTCAAGGTTCTTTGGTCTTAAACCCATTTAGTACTCCTGTTTGCAGGAGTAACTTTACTCTTTTCTTGACTACAAACATTACAGTGTAAATACTTGCTACAAGGTTTCAATTTTACTCCCTCTGACAATTGAACAGTTTGTTTGAACATTTTGAAATTAATGTGCCCTAGATGTCTATGTAGTAAATGTATACATTCATCATGTGGCTTAACACTGTTATAAACTGAGTTAGCCATCTTCAGCTGATCATCATGTATTACATATAAATCATTCTTTAAAGTAGCAGTAACACTTTTACCCTCTTTCTCTATTATACAGTTATCTCCCCTAAAGGTTACTACATAACCAAGATTAACTAAGGCCCTTACTGACAACAAATTATATTTCAGTTTAGGTACATATAACATAGTTAAATGTTCATTTATACAAGATGATGCATGTTGTTTACTTGTGGACATCTTTACAAACCTTTTTCTATGCATTGTAATGCTCCACTATCAACAACCCACAAATCATTGTTTACAGTTGAATTGCAAGACATTGCTAAACTAACATTCTTTTTAGCCTTCTGGTGTTTGCCATTATTCTGTTGTTTTCCCTTCTTACAGAATTTAGCTATATGTCCCCTAGCCCCACAAGAAAAACATTTCCTAACAGTATAGGCAGTTGAAGATAAATCCTCTTCTTGTGGTTGTTCCTTCCTCAGCTGGTTCCTATCCAGCCGTCTTCTTGCTTCTTCTAGCAACCTTCCAGTTATGTCAGTTAATCTCTGGGCAGGAGTTCCAGTGAGGATATATAATCATCATAACTTTCATCCAATGAGGAAAGAATGATGTAAACTTGATGCAGCTCTGAAAATATTAGTTCTTTTTCATGTAGCTCTTGGAAAGTTATTTTCATGAAGTTTAAATGAACTAACATATCTCCACCTTTCTGAAGACATGCTCTAAACAGTTTACGTGTAAGATGTATGTGTGCACCTATACTGTGACGAACATAAATCCTCTTCAAATTCTGCCAACACTTAGCAGCAGACTCTTTTCCACGAATATGGACTAGCTGCTGGTCACTCAGTGTTAGTCCAATTATACAAAGAGCTCGTTCGTTGTTCTGTTTAAAGTCAGCAATCTTCTTGGCATCATCCTCATTTTCTGTATCCCAAGCATTTACATCTAGTGGATTTTGAACTACATTCCATAAACCTTCTTTACGTAGAAGTAGACTACACTTCATAGACCAGGAAACATAGTTTGTTCCATCCAACTGGGTTATCAGTGATAGACTTGTTGAAGTGTCTTGTGCCATCTTTACCAGGATAATAAACCACAATTAAACAGTAAACAGTTGTCTGTATACAGTACTGTGCATTCACACTAACTCTCAGTTATCTGAGCCTGGTATGGCCTGGGCCCATAACCAGTGTTGAGGTAATTCCCCATTAGGAGAATGAGCGCATAGAGGGAGACGTATAGAGAGTAGTGTTGGAATAATACAGACACAGTACACAGATACACTGTACAGTTAATGAAGGTTTTTACTTCCAGAAAGGTTTAAGCAAAGTTGAAAATAGGTAGTCCAAAAGTCATTCACAGGTTAATCAGTCAGTTTTTCAATCCAGGGATATTCCAGTAACAAAGTCCAGTGTCAAAAACAGTTAAGTGTCAGATTTACATTAAATCCAGTAATATCAGTCAATTAGGAAAAATGGAGCAATAGCAATACTTTCCAACAGAAGGAAATAAAGATACACTCTCTTCTCTTCTGAGGCTCAGACTAATACAATCCAGGTTTCTGGCTCCATCTTAAGGCCATTTGAGAAACCACACCCAATTGCATGCTCTTGCATTCCCTTAAAGAGACAGTACTAAAATGTTTATCCTGGTTTATATATTTCTAACCCAAATACCTGTTAGGAGACTCATATTCCTAACAATGAGCACTCAGAATTAAGTGACCATGTGACTAGGGCATTCTTTTACAATCCAGACAGTGATTCTGTATATGTTTGCATATGATGATAATAATTTATTAGATGTATATGCTAACTGAATTTAGTGACTCAGGGCAGTTTATAAATTATTAGACCTCCTCTCCCCCCAAGAAACAAAAAAGAACATAGATGGCAGAAACAAAACAAAAAACCCTCAGAAAACAAAGAAAAAGAAGAAAAGAGAGGTTCAATCATGCCTGCCAAAGATCTGGGTAAAACATCAGCTCTTCAGAGGCCTTCCAAACATCAATAGAGTGGGGGCATATTTCAAATTTTTGGAGGAACCTCATTCCAGAAGGCAGACATGGCTTGTAATAGGCTGTGAGAACAATCTCAGGAGTCCCAAAGGTGCTATTTCAGGAGGCAACTGGACTTTCTTTTTTTTTCTTTGAAGACATTTTGCTTCTCATCCAAGAAGCTTCCTTAGCTCTGACAGGACAGTGGAGAATGGAAAGGATTTATATTCCTTGCAGACAGCTGGTCATTTGCATCCTTTTAGGGTCATTGAAGCACTTGGAGCCTCAAAACCACAGGGGTGTCAAACTCAAGCCTTGAAGGCTGTGTCTGGCCCATGGGGTGCTTAATTCTGGTCCGCACAGCCTCCCTGGAAAGAACAAAGGACTGGCCCATGGTGCCTCTGCCACCAAAAATGGAGTTTGTGAGGGTCATCTGCAGCTCTCTTGGGCTCCATTTTCACTGCAGAGTGCTAGCAAAACAAACTACTAGCAAAAGTGGCATTTGATCCCATCAGTGACATCAAGCTGGCCACGTCCACCCTGACCATGCTCAACCTGGCCCCCAAAGGTCAAACATAACCCTGCTCATGCAACCCTCAATGAAATTGAATGTGACACTGCAGCTCTTTTTTTTTTAATTCTTTTAAAAAATATACATCCATATTGTGTGTGAATAGAGTTGGTTTTGGGTATCATTCATATTAATCCAATTTGCAGTAACAGTGTTAATAACCTCTGTCACATTTATCAAATTTAAGCAATCCTCATTGTTTTATTTAAAAATACATAAACAAAAAATCCTGAACTCCTCATCTTTATCTCTATCTTCATCTCTATCTTTATTGTTTAATCTAAACATTTCTCTATTGTATATAGGCAACATTGGTTCTAGGTATCTAGGTTGGTTCTGGGTATCATTCATATTAATCCAATTCATGCTAACAATGTTAGTAATCTCTATCAAATTTAAATAATCCTCATATTATTTAAACATACATTAAAAATGCCTAACATCTGTAAACTTCTAATCTTTCTATCTATTATTTTTATTCATTCTATAAAAAATATATTCTAATATTTCCCCTAATTTTATTTCAGCCTCTTTCAGCTTACAACCAGGCTATTTTAATATTTAAAAGGCAGTTCTTTCTATCCATCATCTCTTTTTCTCTTTAGTGTTTCAATTCTTACCCATTTTTAATTTTCTTTCCACACTCCTCATCTTTATCTTTATGTTCATCAATATCTTTCTTGTTCAGTCTAAACAGTTCTCCAAGTACAATCTTTCAGAGCCAGTTCTCCCAAATATCTCCCATGTCCCAATCTCTTTATCAAAGATATCTTCTTGTCTCTCCAACTGTCGATTTATCTATTTTCTTCAGTCTTTATTCCTTTATCAGCTGGTTTGTCAGTCCTATTTTTTTTTTGCTCTAGTCCTTGATTTATTTGTTGTTGTGGCCAATCCATCTGTTCTTTCTGCTCCTTTTGCTTGCCACTTATCTGGTCTTCCTCTTCGTTAAGCTATTGCTTCATTTGCCAATTTTTCTGATCCATATTTTTCCCCTGTTCTTATTTAGTTTGGTAGCTTGACTAATCCATTTCATCTAGTCTTTCTGCTGCTTCCATCAGTCCATAGGCAGTTTGATCTTTATTCATTGTTCTTTGAAAAATGTTTTCCATTTTCTCATCTATACCATTAACTGAATTGATAATAGTTTGGAACAATGAAGTCATCTCATTAAAAAGTCCTCTCATTTCCACAGTTGTTCTTTCAATTCCAATCATAATAGCAATAAAAGTGAAATTAATAAAGCTACAATCTATTTCAGAAAGAGTATGGTAGAAGTATGGTTTATTTTCCAATAATTAGTAGATGGGCTCTCCTCTCAAATTTCCATGCTGCCTTTTTTCCAGCAGGTATTTATTTCACTCAAAATCCATTTCTTTCAAAACAATGTAAATTGTTTAAATGAGCCAGTTCTAGCATTTACTCAATATTCTGATCATCCAAGCTTTTTTCCAAGTTCTTTAAATCTGCTCTGTGGTTTTAGTCTTTTATTCTAGCTTCCCAGAATGACTTTATAAAATATGTTTCTTATTTCCACCTCTGGTAAGCATAAGGCAATAAACAGTTAAAAGTCACAGCCACTAGATATCAAATATTCTCTTCTGTAAATTTCCAGAAGTCAAGAAGTCATTTTTCCTTTCGTCAGTAGATGGCGCTCTCAACTTATTTTTCTGCATAGATCTCTATGAAAAATACTTTCACTACTGAAATAGTTATGTTTTTAAAACCTTTTCTCTGGGATTTTTTTTGTTTGTTTTCCTTAGGGTAATTTTTAAAGAAAAAAAATCATCTCACTCAGAAACAATCTCAGTTCACTGTTCTCTTCTGCACTTTCTTAGGAGTTCTGGCTGTGCCCAGCTTCATGGCAGCCATGTTGACTGCCACTGCTCTTCATCTTCAGATGAGGGGGATTTTCCAAGTCAGGGAAGAGAGATGTGACTTTCCTTGACCTGCAAGATGCCCCCCTTTGCTTCACTACCCTACAGGATGGCTACAGATGCTTCCAGAGCTCTCTGATGGGGAGAGCTTGGAGTGGGGCCACAGAGCTTGTGGTACTTGCCTCTCATGCCACCGGAAATACAGCCAGAAGTTTTGGTACTCCTGTTCCAAAAGGATGCAAATGACCAGCTGTCTGCAAGGAATATAAATCCTTCCTCTGCTCACTGTCCTGTCAGAGGTGAAGAAGCTTATTGGATGAGAAGTGAAATGTTTTCAAAGAAAAAACAAGAAAGTCCAGTTGCCTCCTGAAAAAGCACCTTTGGGACAACCATGACCTGGATGATTGAGACTATAGAATCTCAGGAGACAAGAGTCAGAGCTGCAGCCTAGGCAATGCCTATAAGAGAAATCTGAATCCAAAGGAGGGATTGAGGTGGAAAAAGCAATCTAAGAATGGACCTTCTCTGTTTTTTTGGAAAATAAAGGCAAGGGAGGGGGAAAAAGTTCTTTCAGATTTTCTAGACTCTGTTAAAGTAACCCTAAATACAGGTATGTTAGTACTCATGGTTTTCTTTTCCTGTCTGGACTCCTTCAAAAGGTTGACTCTGCTACACAAATTGTGTTCTCTAAAGATGGCGTTATTTAACTGAAGGAACCCAGAAAGTGCCAATCCTGACAAATCAGATCAGTCAATCATATATTATGGGAAATAGAAGGTTCCTTAAATAATCAGGCCCTGTGCTGCATATAACCACAGACAAAGGCACACTGAGACTGACATTTATGTGCTTATGGATTTGCATATAGCTATTTCATTCATATTTCGGCATTTAGTCATGCCAGCCACATGCCCACAGAGATGTCTTCGACAGCACTGACTCTTCTGTTTTGTAAAAGAGATGAGCACCATCCCCCAGAGCCAGAAATGATGAGCATTTATGTGC
The DNA here is from genome assembly GCA_015471245.1 of Laticauda colubrina. Lineage (NCBI taxonomy): Eukaryota > Metazoa > Chordata > Lepidosauria > Squamata > Elapidae > Laticauda > Laticauda colubrina. Next base: position 12,920,756 of record BLBF01000051.1, read on the forward strand.
AAGGGGAACCTTTACCTTTATTTCATGCAGAAACAAAACTCTGGGGTCCTCGTTTGGTGGGGGGATGAGATAAATAAAACATATTTATTCTGTTTCACTGAATAGATAAGCATAGATCTGTGAGGGTGAGGCAAACTGGGTGCTACCTTGCTAAGTCAAATCTACAATTACTGCTAATTGGGCTCTGAGTGAGAATCTTTTATTCATTGTTCTTTTGAGTTGGTCTTGACTCCTAGTGACTCCCCAGATAAGTCCCTGAAGTTTTTTTAGTAAGATTTTAGAAGTAATTTGCCACTGCCGCCTTCTTAGGAATGAAAAAACTGTTTATCACTTTTGTGTTTTGCAACTGCTAATCTTTCTTTTGCCCCTCCTTCCTATATCTGGGCTAAGATCATTTATCCAGCTGGCTTCATGCCTAAAGTGAGAAGTAGAACTCATGAACTGCCTCTTTCTAGTCTAGCGCCTTAACTACTACATCCTTCTGAAACTAAGTTTCTTTACAATTAGTGGAAGGTTTCATATTTCGTATAGGGGGCATGCACCAATCATGCCTACCATCCCTGTCCTATTGTTTCTTTTTCTTTTCTTTTCTTTTCTTTTTGAGAATTTTATTTGGGTTTTCAGAAAAAAACCATAATACAAATAAAACATCCTTTTTTGAAAATAGCATGGTCCCGAGTTCACCATGGAAACGGAAATAAACAAACAACTACCATTCCTAGAT
>BLBF01000051.1:12931479-12991634 GCA_015471245.1 Laticauda colubrina
GATAACATTGTTCACCCTAACTGTTTTAGGTGAAATAATAACTATGAATCATAGTTAGTGTATGCAGCTTTAACTGTAAAATAGCAACTGTGGGAGTGGTTATGAAAACCATATAAAAGTAGCAAGGCTACGGCTTGCTCTCTCTCTCTCTGGCTTTGATGATCCCTGATTACTGCTTGGAAGCAAGACTGCATTGCTCGAACGGGAGAGACAACAACGGTCTGATTTATGTGAACTGACAATAGGATATTCTACATGGACTTTGCTAACTGAATATCCCTGAATGGACTGACTACATGGTAAATGAATATTGGACTGTTTTTGACTATGCTATAAACTTATACTGGAATAAAATATATTCTTGATAGCACAAGCGTATCTGTTATTTTTACTGTATGTTAATAAACATACAAGCTTAGCTCACTCATTTATCTGTGTGCCTATCTGACTAACGCTGCACATTCTGTTTAGCTTGTCTACCTAACCCTGGTTGGGGAACCCAGGCTTAACACATCCCATAAGCATGCAAAGGCTTAAACCATTTCTAAAAGTTTCCACCAAGACTTTATTTACTAAAATAAATGAAGCAAGTGTGTGAAGAAAATATAATCTTTATTAATAACAAACTGTAAAAGAAAATGACCCAAGTCTCCCTAGCAAAGATAAAGTCATCAGGAAGCAACCCAGTCTCTGGCACTCTTCTTAGTCACTCTGAGGCGTGCCCAGTCTCAGGGGTGAAGGGTCCAGGTGCTGTGGAGGTAGCTGCTGCTGGAGTGCTGGTCTGAGGCATAATTGGTGTGTCTGGCCCTGAGAGGACAACAGGGGACGGTGTGTGGAGGAAGCTCTCAGACAGCTGGCTCAGTCCTGTGAGCCCTCAGCCCCTTCTTCCATGACATGGTGTGTCAGCCCCAAAACCGATGACAGATGTTCTGAAGCCGGGCTTGGCTGTGGGGTGGAGGAAGGAGGAGTGTAGTGGGGATGTCTGGTCTGCAACTGAGCGAGGTGAGGCGTGGGTGGTATCTGTGGCATGGGTGGCATCTGTGGCATGGGTGGCGTGGGTGGCATCGGTGGCATCAGTGGCACTGGTGGCATCTGATGTACCTGTGCCTGGACTGGGAACGGATGCCTGTGCTGCTGGACCTCCTGGTAGCTGTAGCCTTGGTAGGTGAGGGCCTGTGGAAAGCCTTGGAAGGGCAGTGACATCACCTGGGGTGGAGGAGCAGGCCTGGACTGGGTGGGAGCAGGTTCAGCTGGGTCTGGAGGGTTGTGAAGAAGACCGGTGATCCTGCCCTTGATCACCTGGTACTGTGTTTCCAACATGTTCATGAGGGTCTGGTTGACGTAGGTGAGGAAGGTCTTGCGGTTGGAGGATGGGACGTTGCTGTGTACCAGCTGAGAGAGGAGATCTACGCTGCTTCTGATGGTGTCCCTGATCTCCAGCAGGACAGTGTGGCTCTGCCCCTCCGGTCTGCCTCTCTGCCTGCTTTCTGTGGAGGTGGAGCTGGGGCTGGATGTGGGTTGGTCTCTGGTGGAAGTGCCCTCTCCTTGCTCCCACTGCATCAGGGGGTCCTCCACACGCTCTGCCATAGGGAGTACAGCTGTTGGGTGGGTCTCATTGTGGCACGCTCCACAGATACCTGCCTGGACACAGGAGCTGACTCTTTGCCAGAAGAGGACTGGCTCTCAGCAGGCTGCCTGAGAGAGAGGGTTGTGAGAGGGGCTGCTCCTCGGTGGTGGATCTCACCCTCCAAGAAGCTGCACTTGGCCATCATGTAGGTCTCTCTATCCGTCAGCTTGACTGCGGCCTGGCCAGATTTCTTGAGGTGCAGCTTCCCGTTCCAGGTGTGCATGTACTTCCACCAGCCGAGGAGCACCTCTGAAGTGTAGCTCAGGCTCTCCACCTTCTCTCTCCAAGCAGCCTGCTTCCTCTTGGTGTCTCGATAGAGCCTGTGTCTCTTCCACCAAAGATATTCATTCTCCCTCAGCCACTCCAGCACCTCCTCCTCATGTTCCTCTTCTATGGTGTATTGCCTCCTCTCCCGTTCATGCGTCTGCCTCTTCCTCCCTCTGGCAGGGCCATATGGGCCCTCATCAGAGGGGCTTCGAGTTTGTAGGGGCTGCTCCTCCACACCACCACAACCAGCAGCAGCAGCAACAACAACAGTAGCAGCAAGAGCAGTACCAGCAGCACCAGCACCAGCAGCACCAGGACCACCAGCAGGACCAGGAGCACCAGCAGGACCAGGAGCACCAACAGGACCAGCAGGATCAGCAGGACCAGCAGGACCAGGAGCAGTGCCAGCAGAGTAAGCACCAGCAGAAGCACCAGCACCAGGAGCAGTGCCAGCAAAGTAAGCACCAGCAGAACCACCAACACCAGGAGCAGTGCCAGCAGAGTAAGCACCAGCAGAAGGACCAGCACCAGGAGCAGTGCCAGCAGAAGCTCCAGCACCGGAAGAGCGAGCCCGAGCTGCAGAAGCCCCAGCAGAAGCAGAGTCAGGGCCAGGGGGTGGGATGGTGGCCCTGTCCCTCTTGCCAGGGCTGGCAGCAGTTGGCTGAGGCTTTCTCTTCTTCCCCATGGTTGTTGGGTTGTTGGCTTGCTTGCTGGCTGGCTGGCTGGCTGGCTGGAGAGCTGTGTCTGGAAGCAGGTCTTCCTTCTGAATGGTGACCTGCTTGCGAGCTGCTTCCCTTTATATCTGTGGGGCTGACTCAATGCATCCTCCCCGCATGTGCAGTGAATGCTATGTATCCGCTAGGCTTCCGCTAGGCTTCCACTCTGCATCCTCTTCATCCGCTAGGCATCCGCTCTGCATCCGTTCTTTCCGCTGCGCATCTGCTTCGCTGTGCTCCCCCGGAAGCCCTGCGAATGTGCCATCTGCTCCCATCCGCTAGGCTTCCATGGAGCATCCGCTTTCCATCCCCTCTACATCCTCCCCTGTCCATTCCTTTCCATTGTTGTCCGCTCTGGTTATGCAAATTTGGGACACTTTTGAGAGCAGATAATAACGGATGGAACATTTTCTCATCTGCTGTGTCCTTTTTACAAATGTTTTGCATCCGTCGGCCAATGTGAGAGGGCCTTAAACGTATGATCGGTTTGTGTTAGAAAGGAAGCTTAATGTTCAGATTGAAAAAACCTGGGCAACCATTAGATGGCAGCAAAGTTTGAGTTTCTTTTATCATTACTGGTCTTTATCTGGATATAATAGCATATAATAATCCTTTTTTTATATAATATAATATAATAATCCTTTTTAATATAATAATCCTTTTTTTCCAAATGCAAAATTGAAGCAGTGTTATCTTTGATAAATAGTGTTAGTTGAAGCATATTCACTTGGATTAACATATTGACAACTTGTAAGGCAGTGTTTCTCAAGATATATTTCTTGAGAAATACTGTTCTAGGATGTTGTGGGCAAATTTCTGGATTTGGGGAGATAACACCAGGTTCTACTCCACGCTCAGTCCTAGAGGCTTCCTGATAATTTTGGGCCAGTAAATTGCTTCATCACAGTGCAACCTACCTTACAAAGCTCTACTTGGGAAAAATAGTATAATGGAACCCGATCCATGCTACGTTGAGCTCTTGCAAGACAGGAAGAGAGAAATGAAATGAATAATTATTACAGGAACTTTCGAGCTTCTTAGCACATATGTCTGGTGAATCCTCCTTGCTGATGGTGCCAAAGTGATGTTTACATATTATAGCCACATAGGGGCACTAATGCCTAAGTAGATGGGATCTTTTTGAGAAGTCAAGAATCCAAATACCTTTCAGGAAGGCTGGAAAGAGGCAGCAATTTCCAGTCAGTGAGTCAGGAACCCTTCTTTCAAAGGCAAGAAGATAGATTCTGGCAGGATATGCCACATGTGCCCTCTATCTTTGCTGCTCTGCCTTGATCAATAAATCAGAGTAGTATTTGTCTCTTGCCCACACCACCCCATCTACAAAACCAGGATGCTTTGAACCCAAACATAACCTCCATTTATTTTATTTAAATTTTACAGGTTACACCAAAACAGTGCTAGACTGTTGCCTTAACTGTAATTGGGATTTTTCCCCTTTAGTACGCCTGCTTTGGATGGTATAAATTGTATTTATATGACACATTCATATATATCTACTTAAATATGGTTTACCTATTCTGATTTTCTGGGTGGGCATGAACCATTAATTAAAACCATATCAATGTGTTGATTCAATAGGTTGTATTTTTTTTCTGCTTTACATTTTTCCTGCACGTGTGTGGGCCTCTTTTCATTCCCCACAGCATGGCTTGTTAAAAAAATAAAAATTGTTAAGTCGCAGGAAAAAGAGACTCGAGACCAGCGTAACTTCAGCACTTTATTAAAGGTATAGATCTGTGCTGGACCGAGCCACAGCAGCCCTTCTTATAGGGCATGTCGGCCGCTTGCATCCAATGATGGCTTTCTGAATCTCCCGCGATCAGCGCGGCCAATCGCGGTTGATTCATTACTAGCCAATCACTGTCGTTCTCTCGTCCAATCACAGTGCGGTCCGTGTTAACCAATCAGGTGAGGGTATTCCAAGAATGCTAATATGGAACACCCCTCCCCTCTTGCTTTGGTCCCTTCTATGTAACGTAGTCCCGTAGGTAGGCGGTGCTTTTAACCTGCCTACTTGACCTGCGCAACTCAGTTGTTGCGTGGTCTTCAGCCGGTTCGAATGGGATCTTTGTTGCTCCTGCTCTTCTGTATGGAACCGCCTGGAAGGGTAAGTCAGGCCTTTCGCTGCAACTCCCACCCAGTCTACTGGGATCGGTCAAGTTGTCAGCTTCTCTGCTCCTGGCCAGTCTTTCTGGGCTGGTTGAACTGGCTTGGCTGTTTCCTCCAGGCAAGGTTCCGCGTGGGTCATCTTCTGCTGGTTCCCTTCTTCTGCCCTCGTTGGTTTCTTTTTCTATTGTTGGTTTCTTTTTCTATTTATCGGTGTAGGTGGTGGTTGCTCGGTTTGTGTTGGTTAGGCGTGTTCGGTTTGCCGCTGTGCTGTGGGAGGATTTTCTCCTCCCTTTTGGTAAATGTTTGGGGTTTCTCCCCCCCCTCTAGTTTTTTTATTTAAGTCTTTTTGTGGTGTTTGTGCGTTGCTCATATTGTTGGAGGTTGTTCTTGACCTTAGTTGGTCGATATGTCGTTTCCAATTCCTTCCATCTTCCATTTCTAGCTGGTATGACCAGGGACCTGTCACCTGGGTTATCTTGGCAGGTACCCAGAGCGGGTCTCCTGAAAAGTTTTTTGCATAAACTGTGTCTCCTTAAATGTGCGGTACCTGCTAGACGAGTCTGGTGGTTTTTCAGAATTATATGTGGGGTGCAATCTGTCTAGGTGAGATCGGAGTTTTCTTCCCATTAGGAGTTCTGCTGGGCTTTTGTTGGTTTTTGAGCTGGGTGTTATATGTTGCATTGTCAGTAGTTTATTTATTTTTTCATGCATGCTCCCTACGTCCATTTTTTTCTAGGGCGTCTTTCGTGTATCTGACCATTCATTCTGCCCACCCGTTCGCCACCGGATGAGTGGGCGCTGTCAATGCATGCCATATGCCCCATTCGGTGAGAAATTTTTCTAACACCAACGCTGTGAATTGTGGCCCGTTATCAGAGACTAGCAAGTTTGGTAGTCTATGGGTGGTAAAAAGCTTAGTTAGTTTTTTTATGACTGCTTCTGTTGTGGTAGATTGCATAATGCTTACTTCCAACCAGTTTGAGTAAGGGTCAACTATGATTAAAAAGGTGTGTCCTTTTGTGGGTCCCACAAAGTCTATGTGGGCCCTTGACCACAGGCCCCTTGGTGTTTTCCACTCAAGGGTTTGTGTGGAGGGAGGGTTTGGCCTGGATCTTTGATATTTGTCACAAGTTGCCACCCATGTCTCGATGGTTTTGTCCATCCCTGGCCACCAAATGTAGCTTCCGGCCAGGGATTTCATCTTTACGATTCCTGGGTGTCCCTCGTGTAGCATGTACAATATTCTCGTTTGTAATCTTTCCGGAACCACCACTCTGTCGCCCCATAAGATACATCCCTTTGGGGAAAATAGTTCAGTCTGTTGGTTCCGGAAAGGTTTAAACTGGTCGCTGCTCTTGGTTTCCGGCCACCCTTTTTCTACCCAACTCAAGACCCATGCCAGTTTCCTGTCTTTGATTGTCTCTCTGGCAATGTCTGACGCGGTCATTGGTGGGTTGGGCAGTGTTTCTATTTGCAGGGTGGATGTGGTGGGTGCTGGGTTGTCCTCTAGATCCAGCAGGGGGAAACGGCTTAATGCATCGCCATGCAAGATGCTTTTCCCGGGGTGATGTATTAGTTGGTAGTTGTAGGTGACACGGAACTCGGACCACCTTGTCATCCATGGTGACAAGATGTTAGGGATGGCCTTGTTCCCTGCCAGGATCCCCGGGAGTGATTTGTGATTGGTGATAAGGGTAAAGTTCCTACCATACAGGTATTCGTGAAATCGCTTCATGCCGGTGACCGCTGCTAGTGCCTCCTTGTCGAGCTGGCTATAGTTCCTTTCTGCCTTTGATAATGTCTTGGAGAAGTATGCAATTGGTGCTTCTCTCCCATCTGGCAGAGTATGGCTCAATATGGCTCTGATGCTGAATGGTCAGGTATCGCAAGTCACCATCAGTGATGATGATGATGATGAGGTTTCACTGTATTGGATGAGGACTGATTCCGATGTGAGGAAATCTTTTATTTTACAGAATGCGGTTTCTTCCCGCTTGCCCCAGGACCATGTGGCTGTCTTGTCGAGTAACCTATGCAGAGGTTCTGCCGTCATTGCCTTTTGTGACAAAAAACCATTGTAAAAGTTAATTAGTCATAGGAAAGCCTGTAACTCTGCTTTATTTTGTGGTTTTGGGGCTTCCTTGATCGCTTTAATCTTTTTCTCTGTGGGGTGAATCCCATTTCTATCAACTAGGTATCCCAGGAACTCTACCTTTTCTGTGCATAGCTGGCACTTTTCCTTTTTTTACCTTTAGTCCTGCATTTTTAAACTTCTGCAGGACTTCCCTGAGGTGGTTTCCCAATTGTCTTTTGTTTTTGGCTGCTACCAAGACATCATCGAAGTATGGCACCACTCCTTTTATGCCTTATAATAGTTGTTCCATTAGGCTCTGGAACACCCCTGGTGCCACGCTGACTCCGAATTGGAGTCTTTTGCACAGGAAAGCCCCCTTGTGAGTCACGATGGTTTGGGATTCCGCAGTCTCGGCGTCGACTGGCAGCTGCTGGTATGCCTGCGCATACCAGGTCGAGCTTCACAAAGACTTTTCCTCCCCCTAGTGAGTGTAGGAGGTGCTGTACCAGCGGAACTGGGCATGTACTCTGTTGCAGCACATTATTTAGGGTGGCCTTGTAGTCACCACAAATTCTCACTGACCCGTCTGGCTTTATCAGGGTGACTATTGGGGTCTCCCAGCATGTGTGATCTATTGGTTCCAGGACCCCTTGTGCGATGAACTTGTCTAGTTGCTCATCAATTTTAGGCTTGAGTGTGAATGGGACTCACCTTGGTTTAAGATGGATTGGGGCAATATTGGGGTTCACATTAAATGATATTGGGGACCCCCGGTACTTGCCTAATTGTCCATTGAAAATCTCTTGGAAATCCTTCATGAGTTCCTTTTCCCAATCTGTTTCCTCGACGTGGTTGATACCCATCACCTCGATTCCTAATGGCGTGAACCATTCGAGTCCTAACAGGCTTGGGCGGTCTTTGTCCACGATGGTTAGTGGAAGTACTTTCTCTTGATCCTTGAAAGTAACGTGGAAATGTCCAATTCATATCACGGGAATCTGGTTTCCCTGGTAGTCTTTGATGGTTAGTTTTTGACTCTCCAGCTCCCGTTTTTGTAAGCTGGACACTAACCGCTTGATTTTGTCCCAAGATATCATGGAGAGGTAGGATCCGGAATCCACTTCCTAGCTAATGCTTTGGCTATCTTGAACACTGTGGGTCCAGCTCTCTTCCTGTGGTCGTTTGCATCTTTCAAGTTGTTACTCTGGAAAAACATGAGGAATCAATCAATGTATGATTCCCAGCCCTCGGATGCCTGATCGAATGGTGCAGGTGGCGAGTTGCTGCTGGCCATCTTGTCGGTTGTTCAGCTCGGTTGCCACGTGTTCGACTGGTCTCTTTGTCTCAGTATCCAATCCTCATCACCACTGTTAAGTCACGGGAAAAAGAGACTCGAGACTAGTGTAACTTCAGCTCTTTATTAAAGGTATAGATCTGTGCTGGACCTGCGAGCCGTGGCAGCTCTTCTTATAAGGCTTGCCAGCGGCTCACATCCAATGACGGCTTTCTGAATCTCCTGCGATCAGCACGGCCAATCACAGTTGAGCCAATCACTGTCGTTCTCTCGTCCAATCACAGGGCAGTCCGTGTTAATCAATCAGGTGAGGGTATTCCAAGAATGCTAATATGGAACAATAATCATGGTATATTGTGTGCTGCAATTGGCAGTAATGCTTTTAGGGTTTTTGCAAAGAGACAGGTACCAGTTCCCTGGGCTTGTCTCTGTAAGTGAGAACAACAGAGAAGAACCTTGGGCAATCAGAAATAGTCTTCAATGTTTTTTAGAATCCCACTATTAATTTCTCAGGGATTTGTGGGCTAGACATGGCAGCCGTATAACTATTTCACACTCCCCACTCCAATGCTAACAGGTATTCCACCATTCACTAGCATCCTTCCATGTCAGGAATAGTTTTGTTCATGCTGCTGATTAAGCCCTTGGTTTCAGTTCCCCCAAATCCCAGCTAGACGATGACATGGTTAACTTACTAACTAGGAAACCTAGAAGATCTAACGTCAACATATTTGGAAAATACTAAGTCAGGGAATGAAAGACTGGACTAGAAAATTTTAAGCAAGGTAGAACAATAGTCTATACTGATTTATGTGACAAATCCCTCCCCTTCCTAGCTTGAACAGGTTAATAGGAATCCAGGAATCACTGGACTGAAAAGGAAGATAATATAAGACCAGATCAGGTTTTTTTTAAGTATATAATTAAACTACTAGGTAACTTTTAGTTCCAGTCCCTGAAACAACTTTATCAGATTGACAGGGTTATCAAATTTTAACCAAGTCATGATAGATAATTGCCTGCATTTTCACTCAGGTACAAAAGAAATATTTAACAAAATAAACATATACACATACATGCATACACACACACAGACACACACACACTTTCAGGTGATAAGGAACAGAAATATGTTCCAGTTTTAGGAGATTCATTTCCATTTCATAAAAGTAAAGTCCTTTTACAGTCTCTGCCAGTGGTAGAGTTTCCTTGTTCACTTATTTATTTTAAGGTGTAGAACATCTTTCTTTTTAATGAATAGTATGATCCACTGATTTCAAAATGTGCCTCCTAGTGCCTTACCCCCACCCATCCTGTAGCTGATAGAAAGACAGGATATCTATTTTTGAAACGAGCCAAATACATGATTTTGGTCTAAGAAATTCTGTCTTCATTATTCCAATATCTTTCATAAAGGATAATTTAATGGAGATGCTACTGTGTTCATTGATCCCTCTTTTCTCAAAAATGAATCCATTCCTGGCTGTACACCTCTCTTTCCACTGTTTCCCATATATGGACTCTCTCTCTCTTTCTCTCTTCTTTCTTCTCCCTCCTCTCCCTCCCTCCACTCCCCCACCCTCTTTCTCTCTCTCTCTCTCTTTTGGTAAAGCCAAGCTAGGGATTTAAAGATGTTTATGCCACAGCTCTGGAATTTGGCAAAAGGCCCTGGGGTCAGGTGACAACTTCGGTGTCCCCTTTGCTGGGTCTTTAAAGCCACTAGACCGAGTGCATTCTCCAGGGAAAACCTAACCTCGAACAGACCCAGCATTTATCTGTCCTGTGGTTTGAACCATGCCTGAGCCTGCAAAACCTGGTAAGGGAGCTAATTATCATCAAACCCATCTGGAAACAGAAGATAACAACCCCTGTCCTTTTCTTTTTTTTTTATTTAAGATAAAATGGAATATTGAGTAGGGAGGGTTAATAATAATTGATAAGGACTAGTACCCTGCCCAGGTTGCTCTGTTTTGGATGCGAACAGTGTGTTTGGCCCCTGATCTCCCCACCACACTGTTTTTGAATTTTGCTAATTGGTGGATAGGAATGTGCCATTGATTAGCGCTTTGCTTGTGTTGTGGTAGTTGCTAAGGTGAAACTGAAAGGACTCTGAAATCTGACAAGGACATTCAGACAGATTTTGCTTCTGTCTGCCACAGGAAATGGTAGGAGACAATTGTTTAAGGCCTACCATCCAAGTGGATGTATTGTAAGAAATGAAGGGGAAACTGGGGGCATAACAATAGTAATGGCTTGAGAGCACTGACTGAGTGTTGATCAGGAAGATGAAAAAGTAGGCTAAAAACTTCCTGATGTATAGGTGTTATATTCTATAATTATATAGATTTCATTATATTTTATAATATATGATATTCTATTATAGTTTGTCATGTTCACAGACAAACAGAAAATTTCTTGTATGTTTTAAAAACACTGAATGCAAGGAGAAAAAAACAACAACAGATCAATGATTTCAAATAGAAACTCTTCTTGATCCACTAAAAGAGATATAAAGAGAGACCAAGGGCCCAACCACGGAGATTAAATTTATTTAAGGATTGATTAAATGGATTCAGTTTCTCTCAATCTAAGCTATTTTTCAGGGTTTTTAGGGGAACAAAATGGCAGATTGAAATTCCTATGCCACTTTGAGCTTTCTTAGCAGAATAATGGAATGTAAAAAAACCTAACCAAATATAAAGGTGCTTTTTCAAGAGGCAATTGGACTTTCTTGTTTTTCTTTGAAGATGTTGTGCTTCTCATCCAAGAATCTGCTTCAGCTTCTTCTAAAGAAGCTTCCTGGATGAGAAGTGGAACATCTTCAGAGAAAAATCAGAAAGTCCAGTTGCCTCTTGAAAAAGCACCTTTGGAACAACTATGACCTGAATGAATCTCCATAAACATTTAACCAAGTATACATGTCACAATTTCTACAGCACTCCTCTCACTTCAGTAGTCTTTAATCTTGTTTCCAGATCAGGAAGAACTTCCGTCTCTATTTATAAGCAACTGTGAACTCTCATTCTCAAAATTTAGTAAAAATGTTTACTATATATACGTAATTGCATTCATTTGTTACCTACCCTTTCATCTTTGTTTTGTGTCGTGTACTCTTGACATTTGGGTTAAATTAACACACTGCACAAAGCCTAGTTTATTTGGTTCATATATTGCACAGTGTGACATAAACTACATTAGCTGGTTTTACACAAGACATTAAAAAAACAAATAGCACAATATGAGAAGTTTACCTTAAACTGTACTTCCTTGTATTATCTTTTTATCATTTTTTCTCCATGTGTATGTCCCCCCCTCTCTTCAGAACCATTTAATGAGAACTCCTGATGTATAGGACATTTACTGATGCAGATTTGAAACATACTTTTTTCAGCCAAATACAGTTGTACAGTAATCATTTCCCACAATGGGTTGACCTTCAGAATTTGACTTGAGTACAATTCCCAATATTTTTGGCCAGTTTTTGGAGGGCAGCTGGTTGGTGAAAGCTGAATTAGAATTTAGTGCAATTTAGGGTAGGAATATAGAGAGCTTATGATGTTCCAGGTGGTGTAGGATTGCAGTTATCATCATCAACACTGATCCCTTGCTGGGTATGAGAGGAACTGAAGAACAAAATTAACTGAAGGACCCACTGTTTCTCCCTCCCACCCTACTTTAAAAGTTCTTTGTTTCCTTCATTTTCCTCTTTTTCTCCTAGACATTTTTGGAAAGCAAAAATATTGAAAGCAATACGACAATCCTGAATAATAAATAAATAGTTATGCTTTAAAAGAGCCACACCTTAAATCATTTGTAAAATTAATAAAACAAGATAGGGGTTTGCTTTCCCTCTGCTGTCTCATCTTGTCACCAGATGGCTACTTCATTTAAGATAACTTACACTTATTTGCCTGCATGTATATACTTATCCCCTCCAGAGCTAGTTAATCCTTTCTAATAGCTGTATACAGATATCAGAGATGATTTATTACTTGTGAATGAAGAAGCAAAATTGCTTAGATGTCATTAATTGGCTGACATTGTGCTTACTATAAAAGTCAACTGCAGGAAAAATTTTATTTAAGGTTTTAAATATACAGAGCAAAGTCTCTTCTCATAAAAATAATTGAGCAGAATTTGCAGTGGAGATCCTCTAATTTCTGGAGACAGCAGTATATTTAGTAAGATATTTCTCCAAAAAGAATTGTGACTTTGTGGCTGTATATTAATAAATGCAGTCTAATATCTGCTCTATAACATATTCAAGTGCTGTATTCCAATGCACAAAAGTACAGTACTGGGAGAAATGCACTTGGTTTTTATAGCATAAGCACATGCCACAAACTACTGTCCAGCCCTGAGACATTACAAGTGGGAAGTCCTGCTATGATTTTAGGTTGGTTTGTTTTTAAATCTTAACTGTGCACACTGTACATATGCATACCTTTTAAAAAATATTAAAAAAAAAACAATTGAGTGACTGCAGCTAAGCACTTACATTATAAAAAGACATTCTTACAAACACAGGTGATATATAGGCATTATGTTTCAAAACCCTTTATCATTCTTTTTGTGGATAAACAATGGAGGTCATGCTTAGATCAAAGGCATTTTGAGCCAAAATATATAAAAGAGTGATTTTTTTATATTTAGAATGGTTACGATAACAGCAGTGATTACAATAATTAGAAAGAGCTATATGGTAACACAATTACAGTCATAGGGAAAAAAACTAAAAAAAATAGTTTTGAATAGGATTTGAAGAAATTGTAGAATAAAAGGATAGAAATTATATTGTGTATTTCCCAAGTGAACCAAAGGTCCCTGTGCTGAGATAAAATGCTAATGCAGAAGAAACCCAGTTCCTTGGTGGAAGAAAGTGGAATTCTTACAATCCAACCGACTGCAATCTTTTCTTTGTTCATTTTAACTATTCCCAGATTAAGGAAAGTATTTGTCATGGAGACAGAACTAAATTGGACTGACTATAACTGCCATATGTTCAAGACTTTGCACATTATTCAATGCCAGTTTTCCTATTTCTGGAAAGTTAAATGACTACCATGTGTAGCAGTTGAATAAAGTGTGGAGATAGGTAATCAAATAAACTACAGATAGTCCTCAAGTTATGATCACAATTGAGCCCAATTTTTTTATTGTTAAATGAGAAATTTGTTGAGTTTTGCTCCGTTTTATGACTTTTCTTGCCACATTTGTTAAGTGAATCACTGCAATTGTTGTATTAATTGCAATAATATGGTTGTTAATGGAATCTGGCTTCCCCATTGACTTTGCTTGTCAGAAGGTCGCAAAAAGAGATCACATGACCTTGCGACCCAGCAACGGTCTTAAGTATGAACCATTTGCCAAGCACCTGAAATATGATCACATGATCATGAGGATTCTGCAAATGTTGTAATTCTGAAAGAAGATCATAAGTCACTTTTTCTATTGTAACTTTGGTCACTAAATGAACTGTTGTAAGTCGAGGACTAGTAAAGCAAACTTGAATAAATTAAAGCAATGGAGTGAAATGGAGTAAGACCAGGCCCCAACCTATACTATCTTTATGCGTGCCACTTGCACACCTGACATTCTAGTTTGGTTGTGAATGTAAGTACAGATAGTGCTCGACTTACAACTGTAATTAAGTCCAGAATTAAGATCATAAGTTCTTGTGGTCATAAATGGAGGCATTCACATGACTGGATTTAAAATTATGTCTGTTTTTCCTTGCAATTATGAAGCAAACACTAGTGTTATTAGGTGAATATGGCAGTTGTTAAGAGAACACCACGGTCATTGTGCAAATCCACAAAGGATTTGTGTTTTTGCCAGAAACAAAATTGGCATTTTTGCTAAAAACAAAAAAATAAACGATGGAAATTGGAAAGAAAGTCGCAAATCCCAGTCATGTGACCACAGGATACTGCAAATGGCCATAAAGGTGAGCTGATTGCCAAGTGCCCAAAATATGATGTTGTGTTGTGTGGGGACATCATAATTTTAAAAACAGGTGATAAGTAATTCTGGGGAAGATTCATCATAATTTTCAACAGTCATAAGCAACCAGTCATAAGTAGAGAACTTATATCTGTTCTTAAGCACAGTGATACCAAATTGAAGAAATGTATGTTGTGATATCAGCTAAGTTTCATACTGGAAACATCTTGCAGCAAGGATTTTGTGTAATGCACAAGTATCCTCTTGTCCCATGGTTAATGTATCAAAATTTATCCCATCCATGGAATGGGGGATCTGGTAGTTAGTTCTATCATGGGAATCTTCCTTTTCTTTCTTCAAGAACATAGAGTTCTCGGGTCTGGAACTCTCCAGATATGATAACTGCTGGGTGGTAAGATTCTAGCAACACCTGCAGGAAAATGCCTCTCCTTTTCCACTGCTTCTTCCAAATAATTCTGCTGAAATCATGAACAACTGAGGCAATTAGCTTTGAGGTTTGGTATAGAAACATGAGGCCTCTTATCTAACACTAACACAGAATAAAATTCTAGGCTCAGATTGATTTAACAGAAATTATACCTATTTATTTGCTTTGGAAATAATTTTGAATTATGGCTTTGGAAGTTATTTTTTAAAGGGTAAATCACACATGTTCCTAATCCTGAATGGAATCCAAAAATATACCTTCTCAAAAGTATGAAGCAATGAAATGGCTGGATTCCACTCCAAGCACAGATTCAAATATTGACCTGGTTTGCTTGTTTGAATTCTCTGATCTGCAGGCCCAAGGAATGTATGCTACACTTGGCAATTAACACTGAAGCAAGAAGTGGAAACTGATTATTTTCTGGGGCCTCCATATACCTATCAAAGAATGCAACCTGTGTTCCTTTTCTTATAGGAACTGAGGCTCAGCAGGACTTATCCAAGGACAATAAGTTTCCTGTGACCAAGTACATAATGATCCTTTGAAAGAAGCCAAATGGATTGACCATTAAGTATTTCCATCCTAATAATAATAATCAGCTCCACTGGCCATCAGGCCAAGTTAGAGAGCTTAGGACCCAACACGTGGCACATACCTCTAGTACTGCCTCTTCCCCCAGAACTCTCAACCAGAGCCATTGCCTCATTTTGCCTCATTTTATGGGTTGCCTTGGAACTGGATTTCAGGAGTTGTTCAGACCATTTTTAACCTTTTAACCTCTGCTAGGGAGTGTGGCATACCAAAGAAAGGCTAGAGAGTAGAAGAAATTAGTGCAAAGAACCTGATGTAGATGAGACTATGGAAATGTGGTACCAGGTTTGTGAAGCCAAGGAAGGGGATGAGCCATTTTTTTCCATATCTCACTGCCAAGTTCTTGGGTGCATTGCACATCACTGTCACCTAACAGGTGTCATCAACCCTGCATAAAGAAATAAGAAGGTGAGAAGCATATGAATACAGAGAGCATGCATTGTATTGCTACGGAGAGATGGGATACAGTCAGCTGATTTGAGGTAGGAGGACTGGTGCAAGTGGGTACACATGTGTTTATGTTTGTGAGGGTTTATGTCTATCATCAGACATCCACTTATGATTTAGAAACTTTGACTAAACCTTCAAGTATCTGCAAAGGAAAAAGGTAAGTGGCTTGTTGAGGGATGAGAAATTTGGAATTGGAACAACAGGCTAAAATTATGAACTTTGAGCTAGGAATTTCAGTCATATGTTTAGATCATACTTCAGTTATGAACTCACAAGAACTGAGGCTCAATACATAACTGTTAGCCTGAACTGTTAGCCAGCTGAGGAAGAACATGTTTTGCTGTAAGATACAACATGAATACTAAACTTAGAACAAGCATTTCTTCCTATTTTCAGGATAACTTGTCAGAGAAAGAAACTTTTTGACTGATGATGAAGTTCTGTGTATCTTGTCAAAGGGATTGTTTTTGTACGTAGAAATGTTGGTAAAGGGATGAATATGAAATGCAAAGAAATCCATTTTAGAGAGAACCTGAACATAGTAAATGGCTTTGAAAGATTGATTTTAATCAAAGATGCCAAAGATTGATTTGAACCAAAGAAGACATCACAAGATATCTTGTAATTTGATACAAGACACAGGATGACTACCACCTACCAAAAGAAGACCATCTTTCTCCCCAACCTCAAACCTAATTATTTTTGCTCAATCCTCTGAAAAAAGTCAAACTCTAGAAAAACTCAACAAATCAAGGAAGTTGGACTGATTATTCCTGCTTCACGGGCTTCTGTTTGAAGGACTGTCTAGTTCAGGCTTTTGATGAAGACTGATAGAGGAAAAGCAGGGCCTTGAAGTTGTCCTTCAAGAGCTGGCACTCATTTTATTATTAAGGTGGTAGCAACTATTTCTAAATATACATCTGCCCAATTGGCTGATCTCAAAAAGAGCTAAGAATGGTTGGACCTGATTAGTACTTAGATGGGAGATTACTAAAAAAGTCCAGGGCTATAAAATGGATTGAGATTTTTTTTTTAAAGGAGCAGCTTGAAAGAAGACAAATTGTCTCCATAAAGTAGCATAGAAAACTATTTGTAGGTTATTATGAAGAATTCCATTTTTATAGATAAGCTGAATGGAAATTTAAGGAAAATCTATGAACTCCTTTGATCTTTCTCATTTCTCTTGTCTCTCTTACTCATTCCCAGTAATTGCCCCAGACATATTTCTCCTGGAGGCGGCTCAAAAGCTGTTTCTGAAAATTATTCACTGATTATTTTTTTTAGCTATAATCCTGAATGCAGTTACTAAAAGAGAATCCTATTAACTCAGTGGATTTATTTCTAAATACACAGCCATGTGATTACCTTGATAATGTATTTTCCTATGTTATGTTTATTTTTCATGGATTTATGCCCCCATAAATGTATTTTTGTGCATTTTATTGCAGAGTGTTGTCTGGTAGAGCTTTGGAAGCAATATTAGGCTCTTAGATACTGTTTCTGAGGCCACCTAAGAACTACATGAAAGGAGCACAGACTTGGGTCTCCTATTGTCATGCCAGACACTCCAACAGACTTTTTGTCTTGCTGCGATATCAGTTTCAATCCCAATTTCAGACCTAATTGTTTAATTCAATTTATTTAGACTTTGATTCTCCAAATATTTTGGATCGCCTTCAAACCATGTGCTGAAATGTATTAGTGCTGCAGTATAGGATTGACTGAAGATATTTATTTTGACACACAGATTTATTTATTTTAGGAATGTTGATTGTAATATTACATGTACTGAGATAGATGTGTTTTTTAAAAATGACCTGATATAAAACCATCATGTTTGCAAAGCTGTGTGCATCACAAGTGGTTTATAACTGCCATTATGTGGTTTATAACTGCCATTATGAAAGTTGGTTCACTTAAGTCTTTGCTGGCACCTGTCTAAAACTTTAGACAGTATTCATTTATCCAAGTGTGATCTTCACCAAGTCTTTTCAGCCATATCTGTTAAGAAGAATGGAGGAGAGTTTGAAAATTCCAACAAGTGAACAATTTCCCTTCGATTACCAGTGGAGTACATTAGGATGATGTCTTCCTCATATTTTTTCCTGCCATTTTGTGAAATTGACAAATTAGTAGGTCTATTTACTGATAACAAAGAAACTTGCAGGGAGTCTCCTGAATCCTAATTGGTCAGGGAACTGATAATTTCATCCTCTAGTTGCAGTTGGATACCATATTTGCTATTTCACAATGGATCACGCTCAGCATTGTATGTGGGTATCCTTATATCCTGTTGATCTCCATTTTTGAATGAATAATATCAGTACATACATAAAAAGAGGAGAGCTGCAATTATACGACCATGTCTGGCACCTTGACCTTTTCTGGCCCCTCCATGGATTGAGGTAGATCTTATGCAAATATAAACTATGTGTATAGTCTATGTATGTATTCACTATGTATAAATAAAGAATTTTGTATTAGAGTGGAATGCATTTAATATATTTCACAAATCTTGTTAAACTATTACCACCTTGTTTGGTGGCAGCTTTGCTGGCTATGTGAAGCCACCTATGATAGCTTAATTATCCACATTACAATGTTATGGGAACCCCATATATTGTGGTTTATTCAATTAATCCATGAGTAATAAATGAATCATAGTTAAGCAGTGCTGATAAAGCACAGATTCAGTTATTAGAATATGAATCCTGTCTACAGTATATTCTGGGTCTATTTTATGAAATTTGTGGAACAGTATTATATAGGACCTTAACACTAGGCTATACGGTTCATTGTATTCAATATGGACAGGGAATGAGTTGGCAATTGCAAAGGCATTTTCTTTACTATCTCCCACTTGGTGAGTTAAAATTTTATTTCCTAAAACACCTGTTCATTTTGGCACTCTCATTCTATTTGGAGAAAACTGAATTGGAAATATATTTGAGATTTACACTTACTTATATATTTATTCATACTCCCATTCTATTTTCAAGGGTAGTAACTTAGATATTACAATAAAGTAATAAAAAGTATTGCTAAATTCCAACTGTAATTTTCTGTTACAGAAAATTCTATTTGCTGATGCTGGTGTGTGTGCCTGGAACATTTGATAATCTCATTCTTAATATGGAGAGAAAGTCAAGTTGGTAACTGCATATTAATTGTATAACACAAACTGGAACAGTGTGAAGAATGGTGTTTATATGACTGATGTGATTTAGACATCTGTCAGAATAGATGCCCAATTTTATTTCATACAGCTATTGAAACAGAGATCATACAAAGTGTTTAAATCAAAATCCAATTCTGAGTTGAAGTGTAATAAGAAATACCCCACTCTACTTCTTAGCTGAATTATATGTCACCATGAGATTTTTAAGCATGAGGCATACAAATCTTCTAGTTTTGAGCTTTAAGTTTTAAACACAGGAAAGCCTACTTTTTGATTTCACTTCTTTGACTCTGAGATTACTACCAGTATGATAAGCATTCCGGATATATGTACATAATGATGTTGCCTAGGATCAATCTTGTTAATAATGAAATCTATGGAAATATCTATATTGGAAGATGCATATAAGAACTACTGCACACTGAATGTGTACAACATTTATTTTGAAACATGTATTAGATTCAGATTCTAGGAAAATGAATCTAAAGATGTATGATCTGCATCTTTCATCTCAGCTAAATGGATTCACACATAGTTGAGTGTCTGTGTAAGGACAGAATATGCACTGAGATGTGCATGCTTAGAGAGTGCAGAGAATCACTGCACATTTTTAGTTATTTGTACATTTTTTATTGAATTTATTACTTGCTGCTAGGGTTTAACTTTACATTTGGAGGGGCATCCTTCCCCTTTAAACCTTGCATAGTGGATAATTTGCATTTCTGGGTTTGAAGCAACTATGTCTGGATTTTGCAATGGTGAAAGTGAACTCCTTGATAAGAAGCAAGTAAAGTAAACTGAGAGGCAGTTTACTTGATCAGAGTGCTGATGCCAAAGGATTCATCTTCAGCTTGTGGGTTGAATTACTTTAGGGGCTCAGCGAAAGCAGCCTAAAGCCAGGCAGGCTAATTATAAACTTGGCCCTGCCTGCTTTCTTAGGCAGAAAACCCTACTCCCTCTGTGTCCCTAATAGGGCAGAAGGTCCCCCAAAAGGCAAAGTGAGATGGAGCTCATGAAAGGTCAGAGAAACATTAATGGGAAGAGGTGAAAGAGATAAAGGTACAGTGACAATATGTCCTGTATTATAAAGAGTAGCCCTTTAGGAAGCCTACCCTAGATTGATTTATTGTTCAGACTCACTTTTGTCCTTTAATTGGGTCATTCAGTGTTTGCTGTACAAATGGCACTATAATGCAGTCTTTCACGTGTGTGTGAAAAGTATGAAAATTGAGTTATCTTTTTACAATACATTTGTATATATTATTTGTAAAGCAAAGAGATAAATATAAACAATTGCATTTTTTATGTTTATGAATCTTTTTGAGATATGCCCCTTTTCAGGTTTGTCCTTTATTCCCCTCCCCCTCCCCCCAAGAAAATATGATCACTATAGCTATTAGTGAATCATCCTAAGTTAGGGTCTCCCAAATAAAGCGTATGAGAACGTAAGTATTGATAAGCCAGCCTGAAATTCCATGAAAGATCCTAAGCTGAGATTCTAAAGAGAGAGAATCATTAACAGTTAAAAAGAAATCACGATATTCCTCCAACATGCAAAAGCCTCATTTTATATCTACTGAGGCTTCCAATTGCAAATAAAGGAATGAAATTACTATCAAATTGATGGGGTTTTTCCTTTCTAATTAATGGGCAGATGTTGAGAAACTTTAGGATGTGTGGACTACAACTCCACAGAATTCCCCAGCCAACCCGTTGAAGTCTATACATTTTAAAGTTGCTAAGATTGAGAAAAACTGCCATTGATATTACTCCTGGTTACTGCTTCATGTTTGCAGGGTATGTTTAGGGGAAACCCTCCTGAACTGGAGGGAGGGAAACAGACCTTTATATTAGGAAGTAAATGATTAAAGTGGGAGAACTTAGACATCATGACCTTAAGAATTTCCTTCTTCCTCTTTAGAAACTGTTAAAAAGTCAGCCAGCCAGCCAACCAACATTCTCTAATTGTATGTGCCCTTTGTCAAAATCCAAATGATTCTATTCTACTGTAACATTTCTGAATTTTGCCTACCCACCCATCACAATCACAAGGGATCAGTCCCAATAAAATGAGACACAAGTGATTTAACTCTTACATCCTTGCATGTATGGGCATTCTTTTGGGTCTTCTTGTAAGGGTCTTCTTTTGGACATTTTTTGCTTCTTATTCCAGGTTAAAGCCTAGTATTTCTGATAATTTTCCATCCAAGTACTAACCAGTCCTTATTTCTGAGCTCAGTTCAGTGGGCCTGTTGAGTATTCAAGTCCATTTTTAAAAAAATCAGAAGGGGTTTATTTTCCCAGCAATCAAAAAACAATTTTTAAAATTACTTCATCATCATTTTGAATAGCTAAAAGGAAAAGAGCTGGGCTGGAGCATGTATAAGTACTGGGTATATGTCTTTTCTGGCTGGACTGATAATAAACCTCTTTTTTCCATAGAAAATGCCAACTAAACATGTTCTACAATAGACGCACCATTAACTTCCAGTACTTCTTCCTCTTTCAAATTCTGACTCACATAGGTACCATTCAGACACACTTAATGGCATAATGGAAAATATTTTCCATCATTCTTGTATAGTTTTGAGAGCAGTGATTCTCTGAGAGCTATCCATTAGCTTAGTCACTGCCACCAAAGAGGTTACAGAAAGATTGCATAAAATGCAGCTCTGCTATTCTATGTAGAGAGATGTACGTGTAGGACATAAGTACTGTAATTGAAATGTATTTAAATAAATAAAGGCATGAACGGTATGTGGCAATGACCAGATGCTAAATGTTGATGGGCAACTTTGAGCCTGATAGCTGCCTTCCTTTCTTACATTTTTTTTTTATTTTTAAACAAGAGTTGAAATAGAGAGCCCTTTAAGAAAGACGGAATACGGTCTTTATAAAATGGGGCCCCTGTGATTTGGCTACAGGAAATCAGTCAGCCATGTCACCCTGACAAACCAGTTCACAGGGAAAAGCTGTAGTGTGTTAGTTTTAATTTCTCTGGACAAAACAAATGGGGATCTGAATCCTATCAAGTCATTCCCCTCTGTGTAATGTCTCAGAGGCATTCAGGGCAATGAATTGAAATAAATCAAGAACCAGATTTAATGTGTGATTGCTACAGAGAGAAGAGAAGCTTTCTATCAGGGATTTCTGAGTTCCAAGTCTTCTCATCAGGCTTCTGAACTATGCAAAGCATCTCGGTCAGAACTGATCAGGCAGGTCCTGGCAAAGCCCATGCGACAGCTGGACCAACCTTCCGGTGGGATGGGGGTGGAGGAGGCGGGGCATTGCTCCTGCTGTGTTATTAACTTTGGGTGATGGCTCAGCACTCCACACGAGGCTATATTAGGGGTCAGACAGGCTGTGAGAAAGGACTTCATCCTGGTGGTAGCTTTATTGGGAGGCATAGAGTGCAGACGTAGCGCTTAAAAGGAAATAGACTGTGTCCGAGGTAATGCAAGAGAGTGCGCTTTCTAAAATGAGAGGTGTTTGGGCTCAAACATCTTTGAACGGTTTTCGTCTCCTATCCCCATCTGCTGAAATTATTTGCAATTGCTTGATGTTCTGTCCATGCACCAGAAAATCATATGGGGAATCTTAGGGATCCTGACTTGGGAAAAGAGATTAATTCTTTACTTTTTGTAAGAGGTTGAGCAATGAAGGAGCCAATATTTTAAAACAAAATGCTCCAAAACAGATTGCAATATATGTCCATTAATTCCTAGAAGTTTATGCAAGCTCCAGGTCCTACCTTCTGAACATGGATTGTAATACATTTAATAAGTTAAATTCAGTAGAGAAGATCAGATAAATACTGTCCCATTGAAAGGGTTGCTGCCTTGTAAGGTAAATCAAAGTGTGCTTGATGAATCAATCAATGAATTAATTAATCTGCACAACAATGTTACAAATGTCTCTTTCCAGGTGGTGCCAGCCATTTTCTTCTTTTCCAAATCCTATTAAAATATTAGTGCTAATGAAACTAACAATTACCATATTTAAAAGTAATTATCACTTTTTAAAAATTGTTGCTTGGTGAATTGGAGGCATCATTACAAGTAATCCTCATTTAACAGCCATCCATTCAGCAACCCATTCAGAGTTACAGTCTTGGTGGACAAGAAGACATATAACTGGTCCTTGTAGTTGCAACTGTCATATACTCATTTGTATCTGGGGAAGGGGAGAGAACTACTTGCTTGACTATGAAGTTTGCTGATGTCTCAGGTTCTTAAGTCAAAACAGGATCTTGGTGGTTTGTGATTAAACATCCATTTTTTCCTAATTTAGCCAACTAGTTTAAGTCGATACTGCACAAAATTGCTTCAGGAGGGAAGTATTGTGAAGAAAGAAAAAATTTTTTTTTTAAATGTGGGTGCTCCATAGATAGAATAATAAACCTCTGGGTAGGATTTCTAATTTCTGGAGCTGGAGAATTTGGTCCCAATACCAATTTATATATATTTAAATCTAAAATAAACAAATCATACAATCAGTAGTTAGCCTCCATATTCAATAAACATCTTAAATAATGGCTGTTTATCTTTTTTTATTCCATAAATTAACTGGAACTGGTAAATCACTCATCATTTTTTATTTTTGTACGAGATTGATTTCAAGCAGTTTTTTAAAATGAAATATACCACATGAAAAATAATTATCTTTGCATTAAGATCAGCAGGAGACTGTATAGCAATTTTTGATATGTAGAAAGTTATTTTATATTAATTAGAAAAACAATACTTTTTAATGTTTTTGATTTACATTAAAACAATGTAGTCTGATTTACATTTAACTATATCTCCCATTAGGTCCAACATGGTTACTATTGAAAGATTGAGAGTTTTAGTTCAATCAAATTAGGTCTTATGCAATTAGGTGTTATTTCAATGCTTTGTTTCCAGCAATAAAGTTAAAACAGAATGTACGAGTGTCTACTACCTCATTTGAGACCACAATATGCCATCAATTTATCCTTTGAGTATAATCCTTAAAAATATAACAACAGAACAAGTAGCAATAATAAGGGGTTTGTCTTCATGGGAAAGAAAGGAATCACCTCTCTCTTCAACTAGGGTTCCTGTTTAAAATATAGGGGCATTATGGTCTTAATGGAAAAAGCATCCCATCCTGCCCCTTCAGCTGATGCATTTATTTTAAGATGTTACAGTAACTGAATTTAGTAGATACTTCTTGACCCAAAGACTGTATCAAGATGTAAACTTGCAATTAATGGATTGTTGGTTTACTGTAATCCAATTTTCTGGGTTTAAATGTTTTGGCCACAAATATGGATAAAATACATTAAACTGTCTTGAACTTAGAAATCACATTGTAATTTCTAAGGAATAAGCAAACTAAGTTTTATAATTCTCTAATTTGCATTGTTTGTCTAGCTTTAGCATTTTGATTTGTAGACACTTGGAGTTGGAATATCAACTTTTATTCAATCATTTGTTTTAACTGTTTTTATTATTTTTCATCATAGAGAGGCAGTTGTGTGAGATGGGTTAGCCATATAAATTGAATAAACAAATAAGCACAAAATGTGTTACAGGTGGTTCTTAGGTTTCAGCCAGTCATTCAGTGGCTGTTCAAATGTGTGACATTCAATCCCAGACAAGAATGATTTCACCTGTCCTATCCTGCTACCAACTGACTTCTAATATCAATTCCCCTAGAATTATATGATCATCATTCATTTTATTGTTCTACAAAAATCCTCTTTGCTCCCTAAAATTCATATTTTAATTATTCCTATTTAGGTGCAAGATCAAATCTTATCTTTTGATCATCCTAAATACTGTTGCCTGTGTAATTCATGTCAATATGCACATGATCTGAGACCAGGCTAAAAGTGCATTTGAGTCGTTTACAGAAGAAGGCAATGGAAAACTATTTTGGTAGGGTTGCCATGAAAACTACATGGACTTTTCTCCAAGTCACCAGGAATTGAGTCAAGGAAGAAATGTATTTTTACTTTGGTTATATTTTAGCACCTACAGTATAAGGTACTTTCATTACAGCAATGTGAATACAACAGTTGTGTGAGATTAAGACAAGTTTAGGGTCTTGTGTGCTGTATTGTAGCACTCATCACACTTTGTGAAAAAAAAATCTACAATATCAAGACCTGCCTAAAACACCCTTTTAGCATTTGTTTATTGTTCCATTTAAAATCTTGCTTGGTATTCAGATACATAATGGGATGGGAAGGAAAATAGCATTGCTGTAAATTATGTGAGGAATACTAATGCTTTTATTCCCTCCTTTGAAGCAGGAATGCTTAAATAATTTAAACTTTGCATATTGTCTATTTTATTCTATTATCCACATATATTGAAAAATTTCAATGCATGGAATTACATTAAAAGATGCATACAACCACAAAATTAATAGCTAAAACAATAAAAATTGGAGGAAAAGTTCTGGAAATAATGTTGAACAGAAGAATTCCAAAGAAGTTGCCCATATTGCTTGAAGAACTTGTATTTTTTCTCTCTGTTGAAAAAGCACTATTTCAAAAATTTCCTTTATTTCTGAATTGCACTGATTAATTGAGATTCAGGATAGGGTCCAATGAAGCAGAGTAAATCACAAGTAACAAACAAAGGACAAATATAAAATTATATAGTAAGGAGCACCTCCTTTCATTCAAAGTCATCCACACTCAATTAAGGTCAAAGTCTCATTGGTTTTTAATGGTTTTAATCAGCTTAATTTAGTGCTTTGCTTGTTATGCTGCTCCTCTTCTGAGGAGTTGTTCAGAGTGGGTGAAAGGAGTCAACTTTGGCAACTGTGATATCTGTTTTTGATATCTCCACATAGGGCTGTACAATGGGCATAAAAACCAGTTAGAACTACAGTAATTGTAATATTGAGGTTATTCTTTAGTGATAGATTTGCCCCCCTAACAATATAGCTGGCATATTTGGTACGAGCTGACCAGCTGCAGCTTCTGAATTGCTTCCAAGGCCAGCCCCACAAAGTCCATTGCAAGCTATACTATAAACAATATTCCTCAATTCAATATATAATCCATCCTTCGTATGTTGCATAATTCCCTGCAAAAGTTACCCATAATTTTTGAAATCTTGATAAATTCCAAATACTTGTAACTCAGTCAAGAACATACATATCTTGAGCAGACAGTGACTGGTTCAGAACAAGAAGTTAAATATACTGGCAAGAAATACTTTGAGATTTAACTCAAACACATTTTTAATTCTATGAAATTTAAAAAAGATCTTATTCAGAGCTGTGTTGATCAAAAGTATAACATAATGAGTGGCCCAGTTTATCGGATAAAAAAAAACAGATTTGGAAGCTATTTTAAAACTAGGCTTATAATGTAGCCCTCTTATGGCTAAATGGGTCAAAGCTGAGCACTAATATTTTTATATATGACTTGCAGTATTAAGTATAGGTGTTGAAATTGATACCTGCACAATACCTGCCAGGGTTTTAGTGGGGTCAGATAATTACTCTCAAGCTGAGTCCAAGGAGGAGCTAAATTCTAAAGTTACTTACTCCAGTCAGTAACCAAAGAAGGATAGATGCTGAGTTATAAATTTGTAGGGGTGGAAAATGTAAGGTCCCTCTCTTAATAGATAGCTGTAATTTGTAAAAGGAATATTTATGTAAAATATCTTGTAAATATGCAATGAAATAAATATATAGCAAATATCTTAAATTCAATGCTGAATCCATTTGAGTATCCCAAACACTCAATAGAATTCTAGATAATTATCTAGTTTTTTTCATTTGAATCAAAACAGAAGGTAAATAAAAATTTATCAATTGAGATGTGTTCCTTACTATTCTTATATCAAGATTAATAGACAACAAACCACAACTCTGCTAGCATGTTTTCCACCTAAAGATTTTAATTAAAGAGAATAAGCTTTGTTGAGTTCCAGTTCATTTCATCATGAGTAGTCTGGCTAGACTGGATATAAATTGGGGTAAGGTGAAGGAGAAAAGTTGGGGAGAGAAGAAGGACAAGAACAGTGGATAATGTATGTTTCATGGAAAATTAGCAATAACTTATGAATTAATAATGGTACTATATTAAAAACCCAAAGCGTCTGTTGGGATTTTCTGAGATTCCTGAAACCTTCCCATATATATCTATTCAACAATTTTTCATTGGATCGTGCTGTTAATGACTTATTTTTCTTAACTAATCACTTTGAGATCTATTATGGAATGCCATGGTCGTTCATGAAGTGAGATACAACTTATGAAAGATTATGCCTTAAAAATATTAGTTAGAAAAGTGTTAGTAGACTCCAGTTTTTTTATCATCATACACAAACATGGCTTTCTTTCTTTAATGTCATAGATGGATAGCAATTGTAATGAAATCATTACATTTTATTACTGTGAGTCAATGGTATCTAGTCTGATTTTCTTCAGGACACAGAGTAACTAGAAAGGATCTCAAATTCTTGAATAATGATTAAGATTAGGAATAAAATATCTAGTCTAAAATATCTGAAATATCATCTATGTGAAACAAAATTTTATACTCTATTCAGCTTACTGTAATTCCATTGATATATTCAGAATTTCTGCTATGAATTTCTGGTATGAAATTGACTAACAGAAGCTGGAAGAATTTGCCTTCAAAAGCCAGTGGATCTTTTCTGGGGTTAAAAGCTGCTGGATTGGATGGATCTGAGTGAATAGCAAGAAGTCCTAAACTAAATTAAAAGAAAAAAAGGGCAATCGTGAGGTGTTCCTCAGCATAAATTTAACTATAGTAAGGATATACTGTTAGTAAATCTTCCATGATTTGGACATTGAATAAATCTATCAACTCCAAATATAAAATGTTACAGAAACCAAAATAAATCAAGCTGACTGCAATAGCTGCAAATGTATATAACAAAAACTTTCTGAGCGCCCATAGAAATTATGGCCCTCTCTTTTGAAGGATAAAATAACTTAAAACCTAGCATCCACATTCCTCAATTGTTAGAACATTCTCAGTAATATAATTTCCTGATTTAGAAAAACCTGGAATTGTTGCCTCTTTAGATCTTCAAACAACAAAAGGTCAAAATCCAATACATTTTTTATATTGGAAATTGTCAGAGCAGGAATTTTTTAGTGACATTTTTAAGCAAAAGAGGTGAAATAAAATTAGTATCTTGAACCTCTAATAAATATGGCAAAACACATTTCTGTATAAAGGAATTTATCTTATCTTCTAAAATAAGTATGTTACCATTCAGAATACATTTTAAACAAAAATTGATTAACAATGTTATAACAGATGGTACAATATTTCATTGCACAAGAATTGTCTTTTTAAGTCTATAAAACAACTTGCAGGATTTCCCTTTTGCTAATATATCATTGCTTTGTTCAAGGTAGTAAATTTCTGTTTTGGAAATATAGAACTTGTTAAGTTTGTAGTTAGATTTACATCCTTCAAGGGATAGTTGGGATTAAAAAAACCAATAAAAATAGTTTATTTTGTCCTTTAAAAATATAAATTTAGCCGAGTGGTTCTCAGTCTTTTCTTCACCAAAAAACCACTTTAAATATCCTTTTGTTTGCCAAGGGCCCTAGTCATGGACCCCCAAGACTTAACTCAAGATTTAAATCATAACATTTCTTCAAGTCTTTGCAGATCCCCTGTGATAGTAGTAACTCAGGGATCCACAGACCACAGGTTAGAACTACTGCTTTAGGCAATTTTTCTTTTTTTAAATAAGTGATTAAATACTTGAGGGACCACCTCAGTCCACTGGGATTGGCCTGTACCACTTGTACTGACAGAGGAGGTCCTGTCAGTGTCATCCTGATTATTCTGCCTGGTGAAGATATTGGTCGTGATTTCAGACCTCCAAGATCGCATGACGTATCATCGCTATACCAGCTCCGCCCTCCTTGTTTCATTTAAACTTTCAATGTTTAACTTATATATAACTGTAAGCTGCCCAGAATTACCTTATGGTAAGATGGCCAGCCAATAAATTTGATAAATAAATAAACAAACAAGAAACAAACAAACAAGTAAATGATTTGATTAAATATTTTAGCAATATCCAAGGTCAAAAAAAAAAAAAGATAAGGTGATAGGTTTAACAGTGCAGTTAAACTATTTTTAAATACATTACTTGATGTATGTAAAAAAAGAAGTTGTGACTTGTTTGCAAAATCACAACCTCTAGCTTGAGTTTTTTGACTCCTCCCCGATGGGTTCCCATGGTAGTGTCCTATGCCAAAGTCAACAAAGAGTGAAAGTCTCTTTTTAGAAAAGTATCTGCCGTTTTCTGTCCCATTTGTTGAGAGATCTTTGCAGCAAAGGAACCACTTAAAAAGTATTTGTAATTTTTCTCCACATAATGTAATAAGCTTCAGAGCAGTATGATTTGAAATTAGAATGTTATATCCTTTAATTTTAGACATCAAAGAATCAGAAATAAAGAAATAATCTAACCAAAAGCTATGCATGAAAGGAAAAAAAGCATATTTCCCTTAGGAAGCATTAATCAAACGCCAACTGAGATAAAAGAATAAAAGGCAACTGTACTGAGGCATGCTATTAAATTTAATTGTTGAATTCATCTAAACATGGTTTACTCAGTGTATTGTACTATTATTGGCAGCTAAAATGTTTGTACTGTTCTAAAGTTCCTGCCCTTCTAAATTCACATTTGACTTTGAGCCTTTCTCCATTTATAGCTAACCATGGCACAAACAAGCCTTCATTACTTTTTTTTAACCATGCTCCCATAACATAGCCTTCATCTTGTCCCCAGGACATGAGTGAAAAACTCTTAAGTTTAAGTAATTATTTCAGTCTTATACCAACACTGTCCAAAGACATCCTCAAAGAATATAAAAAAAACCCTTTCCTTACAGTGGAAAGAACCCAGATCACTGCAGTTACAGTTAATGTAATTAAACCTTCAGAGGCAGGATAGGGATCAACAATGGGAACAGCTAATATCATAATAATATAAAGGCAGGATAAAAAAAAATCTAATAAATAAAAATAAAATAAAATATACTTTTCTACTGGCTCAAGAATAGATGGAAAATAATCTCAGCAGTGGGAAAAGGCCCTTGTGTTGTCCACTTAACGGTTAGATTAGCAATATAAAGGCTGATTATCACAGAGATGGAGTATGCTTCGATGCACAGGATGATAGATTTTTTTTTTTGGTTCTAATCTAATTTTTCTCCACTTTGTTACAGCAGATATATTTCATTAAGATTTTCATTATTATCAGTGGAGGTGACTAATAATATTGCCTTCCATTATGCTTGTCCACCTTTTTAAATATTTAGATAAATACAATTTTCCTGAAAGGACCTTATGATCTAGAGTAGCATTCTGAAAAGTTATTGGGCCCCAAGAAAAGCAGACTTTGATTAAATATTAATACTAATCTAATTATTATGGTATTGGAATAGAATCAGAAAGAGCCAAGATTACATCTTCTCTCAGCCCTTGAAAGACAAACTAAGACAGGGCTGTCATACTTCTGGCCCGCGGGCCGGATGCATCACACACTGGCCATGCACACACCCGATTTGGCAAAGGGGAAAAAAGTCCCGATATGTCACGTGACGCTGCCATGATGATGTGAGTTTGATACCACTGAACTAAATGATCTTTGGCCAAACTTTTTTTCTCTTTCAACTTCACACAGTTGCTATTAGAATAAAATGCAGTGAGATTTCTAAATAATCCCTCTCCCCAAGCTTCAACTTTTTGGGGATATATATCCACAAAAATAAACTATATAAAACTTTATTATTCTGTAAAAATAAAGAATAATAAAGTTCATTATTTTAACTAAGTGAATGAAATAAGTTTGGAGTAGTTTTCATTCTTAGTTAATTATTATGATTAATAATATTACTGCTGCTGCATTGAATATTTTTTAATATGTTAAACATGTTAACTTAAAGGCAACAGAGTTGGGAGGCTGTACTTTATCCTTCATTTTAATTTTTTAAAAAGACAGTTTGTAGAAATAACTTCATCAAGATAAATGATGCTATATGGGAAGAACTCTTCTTGAATTCATAATGCAAGTGTGTGATTTCAGGTCTATTGAAAACACAGGATGATAGATTTTCCACAGCTTACCTTAGTGTCTCCAAACTTTCTGTTAATGAGTGACATTTCTTCATAGAATATTATTCCTTCAGCTTTCTCCTCAAAGTAGTGTTTTTCTGAACATCCTCTGATAATACAATTCTTGTCATTTCCAGTCTTCAGATGGTATTGTTACTTATGTAGCCAAATTAGCATCACCTACAGAGGAGAATCATGCATTAGTATATTTAAAGCAACGCTTTGCATTGGAATTGCAGAAATATTTAAGCCCATATCACACTGGCCAACGGATGCAAAAAGGACACAGCGGACGAGCAAAATGTTCCATCCGTTGTTATCCGCTCTCAAAAGGGGCAAAAATTTGCATAACCGGAGCGGATAACACGGACGCGGGGAGGACGCAGGGTGGATGCAAAGCGGATGCGGAATGGAAGCCCAGCGTATGGAAGCGTATGGAAGCGGATGGCGCAACCGCAGGGCTTCCGGGGGGCCTCAGCAAAGCGGACACGGAACGGAAAGAGCGGAAGCAGAGCGGACGCCAAACGGATGAAGCGGATGCACAGCGGAAGCCTAGCGGATAAAGCGGATGCACAGCGGAAGCCTAGCGGATGCACAGCAGAAGCGGAATGGATGCTGACCGTTAATTGCGCATGCGGGGGGAAAGTATCACGTAAGCCCCCCGGATATAAAGGGAAGCAGCTTGCACATGGCCAGCATTCCAAGGAAAGACCTGCTGCTGGATACTTCGAGTTCCTTGCCTGCCCTGCCAGCCTGCCTTCCAGCCAGCCTTGGTGCCTGCCTGCCTGCCTGCCTTCCTGCCAGGCTTTCTGCCAGCCTTCCTGCCAGGCTTCCTGCCAGCCTTGGTGCCTGCCAGCCTCCCTGCCAGCCAGCAACCCCACAAACATGGGGAGGAAGCGAAAGCATCAGCAACCTGCCACCATCCCTGGCAAGAGGGACAGGGCCAACCTCCCGCCTCTTGCCCCTGACTCTGCTTCTGCTGGGGCTTCTGCTGAAGCTGCTCCTGGCGGTGGTGCTTCTGCTGGTGCTGGGGCTTCTTCTGGTGCTTACTCTGTTGAAGCTGCTCCTGGTCCTGCTCGACCTGCTTGTGCTCTGGGACTTGCTCATCCTGCTCGTGCTCCTGTTCTTGCTCGTCCTGCTCGTGCTCCTGGACTTGCTGGCCCTGCTGGTGCTTACTCTACTGCTGCTGATCTTGTTCCTGCTGTTCCTGCTGCTACTGCTGCTGATGTTGCTGATGCTGATGCTGATTATGATCCTGCTGGTGAGGATGATGATGCTGATTATGATCCTGCTGGTGAGGATGATGATGATGATGATGATGATTCTGCTGGTGCTGCTGCTGCTGGTGGTGGTGTGGAGGAGCAGCCCCTACAACCTGGAAGCCCCTCTGATGAGGGCCCATCTGGTCCAGTCAAAGGGAGGAAGAGGCGTATGCGACAACAGGAGAGGAGGCAATACTCCATTGAGGAGGTGCACGAGGATGAGGTGCTGGAGTGGCTGAGAGAGAAAGACTATCTGTGGTGGAAGGGATACCAGCTGTACAGGGACACCAAGTGGAAGCAGGCTGCTTTGAGAGAGAGGGCAGAGAGTATGGGTTACACTTCGGAGGTGCTCCTTGGCTGGTGGAAGCACATGCACACCTGGTACGGGAAGCTACACCTGAAGAAATCTGGCCAGGCCACTGTGAAGCTGACAGACAGAGAGACCTACGTCATGGCCAGGTGCAGCTTCCTGGAGGGTGAGGTCCGCCACCGAGGAGCACCAGCAGCCCCTCTCACGACCCTCTCTCTCCGGCAGCCTGCTGCCACCCAGTCCTCTTCCGGCCGAGAGTCAGGCCCTGTCTCCAGTCCCTGTCTCTGTGGAACGTGCCACAGCGGAGAAACCATGGACAGGTGTGGTAAGCGTGGTGGAGTGCGTAGAGGACTCCCTGGTGCAGTGGGAGAAAGGAGACATCGAGTCCACCACACTCCTAGCCGCATCCACCCCCCCCAGCTCCACCTCCGCAGAAAGGCATAGAGCCAGACAGCTGGAGGGGCAGAGCCACAATGTCCTGCTGGAGATCAGGGACACCATCCGCACCAGCATAGATCTCCTCTCTCAGCTGGTCCACACCGACTGCGACTCCTCCAACCGCAAGCCCTTCCTCACCTATGTCAACCAGACCCTCAAGGAAATGGCGGATCCACAGTACCAGCAGGTGAAGGACCGGATCACCAAGCTGCTTCACAACCCTCCAGACCCAGAGGAACCTGCTCCCACCCAGTTCAGGCCTCCTCCTCCACCCCAGGTGATGTCCCTCCCATTCCAAGGCTTCCCACAGCCCCTCACCTACCAGGGCTACGGCTACCAGGAGGTTCAACAGCACAGGCAGCAGCCCTTATCAGCCCAGGCACAGAGTCATCGGGCGACACCGTTGCCACCTGTTTCACTGATGCCACCGATGCCACCCACTCCAATGATGCCACCGACAACAGTGATGCCACCGACAACAGTGATGCCACCCACGCCAATGATGCCACCGACGACAGCGATGCCACCCACGCCAGTCCTCACCCAGCTGCAGAGCAGACAGCCCCACTACACTACTCCTTCCTCCACCCCACAGCCAAGCCCAGCCTCAGTACATCTGTCATCAGTCCTGGGGCTGACACCCCATGGCATGGAGGAAAGACCTCTCAGCATCACGGGGCTGAGCCAGCTGTCCGAGAGCTTTCTCAACACACCATCCCCTGTTGTCCTCTCGAGGCCAGGCACTCCAGCAACCACCCACCACCACAGCACCTGGACCCTTCACCCCTGAGACTGGGCACACCTCCGAGTGACCAAGAAGAGTGCCAGAGACCGGGTAGCTGGCTACCTGTGGACTTTATTTGGACACTTGACTTGGGTAATTTTTTTTTTCAGCTTGTTGTTCAATAAAGTTTATCTTTGATTCACACACTTGCTTCATTTGTTTTTTTTTTTAAAGTCTTGGTGGAAACTTTTAGAATTGGCTTAAGCCTTTGCATGCTTGTGGGATGGGTTAAGATAGCAGTGGGGTAGGCAGGGATACCTGTGGAATGAGCAGGGATACCTTTGGGATGGCTAATAGCTGTGGGATAGATAAACCTCCAGTGCAAGCATAGTGGGACTGTATGGTCCACCCTCCCAGGTGCCACACTTATGGCCCTTTATTATCAATAATAATGTAATCAATCATCCACACATGTCAACATAAACACAACTCTTTATTAAATGCCCTGTTTATTGTAGGCCCACCCAACATACATGGCCCAATCTCATCCGTGTGATGAGACAGGCTGAAAAAAGCATCCATTAAGCATCTACCATCCTGTCTTGCCACTCCACCGCTCCAGCTGGGGAGTTGCACCAGTGTTTCAGGAGGTTGCGCTGCTTCTTCCCTTCCCGTGAGGCTCTGTTCTGGCCTTGCACATCCTGAGTGTCGATCAGGTTTCGCCCTTGCCTCCATTCCCCAGGCTCCATGTCCCCATTGCCTTGTTGACGGTCCACGAGCCTGTTCTGCAAGACTGGGTAGCGGGTGTGCATGAGATTGTGCAGGATGCAGCAAGTTTCCACGATCCTCCTCACGGTCTCTGGGCGATGCTGCATGGTGGTGAGAAGTACCTGGAACCTGTTGGCCAGGATGCCAAAGGCGTTCTCCACCACCTGCCTTGCCCTGGACAGCCTGTAGTTGAAGATCCTCTCTTCACGGGTCAGGAGTCTGGAAGTGTATCGCTTCATGAGGTAGGTTCTGAGGGAGAAGGCGTCATCACCCATGATGAAGTAGGGCACATCTTGCGTGTTGTTGGGCAGGGGGTCTGGATCTGGGAAGCCCACGATGAGGTTGCCTTCCAGCCCCTCCTTGAGGTGACTGGCATTGTATACCTGGGCATCTGAAGATGAGCCATTGCCTGAAGCATCGATATACATTAACTTGTAGTCAGCATCGACCATGGCAAAGAGGATGATGCTGAAGAAGCCCTTGTAGTTGAAATAAGTGGACCCCGACTTGGCTGGAGCTTTGCAGGCCACGTGCTTGCCATCGATGGCACCACTGGTGTGTGGGAAGTTCCACCTCTGATACCATTGCTCTGCAACTTTCTTCCATCCTTCTTCAGTGGAGGAGCACTGGAGGAGCTCCTCCTTGTATTCTTCGATGATGGCCTGCACCACTTCTCTGACCACAATGCTGATGGTGTTGTGTGGCACCCTCCAGCCGTACTGCATGCTTTTGTAGGTGGTCCCTGAGGCCAGGTGGCGCAGAGTGAGTGCCACCTTGAGCCCAGGTTCCAGGCTGGGCCAGAAGTTGGTGTTTGCCTTGGTCAACTGTCCAAGGCGCTGCACAGCTTCGTCAAACATGGCTGGAGGCATCCTCATGAAGTTCTGGAATGCCTGAGTGTCTTCGTTCCTGAGCTCCACCATCAGCTTGTTGTACAGTCCGTACTCTGCTCTTCTCCCAATCCATTTTCGGACCCAGACGCTTCTTGGCCGCCTCTTTTTCTTCCCATAGTAGAGTTCACAGAGCCTGTAGATGGCTTCGTACTGTTGCAGAAGGATGGTGGCTGCCAAAAGGACTGTGGTATGATCCACGGTGGACATGACTGGATGCTGTGGAAGAGGAAGAGTCAGATGAAGGCTGCAGAGGTCTGCACAGCTGGGCTGCTGGTCTGAAAGTGAGATGCAGACGAGTTGCTCCCCCTTTTTATAGGCAGTATAGGTGTCCCTTTGCATCCTCTAGGCATCCTCTAGGCATCCTCTAGACATCCTTAATATCCGAGATAGATCCCCTCTGCAAACGTTTTTTCCGCTTTAAACACTTTGTTTCCATGCTGCATCCGTTCTGCATCCGTTCTGCATCTGTTCCACGTCTGTTCCGCTTCCTCCCTGTGTCCAGGCGGATGCGAGTTGCGCAGATGCGCAGCGGACGCCAAGCGGATATAGCGGATGCGTAATGGATGTGTAGCGGATGCGTAGCGGATGCAGAACGGACGAACTGGATACATTTTCCACGCAAAAGTTTTAGGCATCCCAAAACTTTCTGAGCGGATGAAACGTCCATAAACGGATGCTGGACGGATAGAGAGGAAGCCAAACGGAGGCAGTGAGTACATCGTGTTTTCGAATGGATGGCAAGGTTTTTTGTCCGTTTTACATCCTCTTTGCATCCGTTGGTTCAGTGTGACATGGGCTTAAAAAAGAAAAAAAGGTAATTCCTAAATATCGCTTACCCAAGACTGAGTGCATGCAGTGGCCACAAAATCATAATTAATATAATAATAAATAATAAAAATGATGACGGTAGAGTTCAGTAGGAATCCAGAACAAAGACCATCATGCTGCAGTGTTACCAGACCACATACAGCTGACAACTTGCAGTTACCAGGTCTGTGTAAGATGTAAGGAATCTGGCTTTTAAAGATGGTTCATGTAGCTTTCAAAGCTGCTTGGGAAAGTTCTGTTTCTTCTCATCAAGTCATGCTTCATCTTTCTTTTGCTTACAGCACTTCAGATATTTTTACTGATTAAATTGTTAAACCATCAAGGGGAATGTAGAAAAAATAATGCCACTCAGAATAGGTACTTGGCCCCAAATTTTGAGCATGATCACAAGAAAAGAGTAGCTTCTGAAGGCCACCTAGTAGCTTGGCATAGATGCATGTGGTTGGAGGACATAGGTTGCCTTGTGCACACTTTTCCTGATCTTCTGCCTTTACATTTGTCCACAGCAGCGAAGAAGAAAGAAGTAAAGAAAGCAGAGCCAAAGGATGTGAAGAAAGAAGAGCCTAAAAGTAAGACTATGAGCCATATTTTGACTTGCTCATGCATACAAGAGCTAGCAGAAAGTCAGTCGCTCTTTTTTTTTTGGATTGGAAGAATGAAGAGCTGCAAAGAACATACTGTTTGCCTTTCTGTTCCCTGGTGATTATGAATAGCCTCATCAAGGGAATGGAAATAAAATGGTATGCAAAGCCTTTTCAAGACTCTTGAAAGGCCAAGGGCAGAATATTCATCTGAGAATGTTTTCTCATCATCCTTTGAAGTCAATATCCCAATAAACCTCTATTTATGGAGGAGCCCCAAAGTCAAATACATTGAGATTATTTGCTAACTGAATAAAAAGAATTTAATCCATTTGGTCATTGCAAATATTGTGCTAGCCTTTGATGCCCCTCTACAAGTGGTACTTAGGGCAGTTGTTCTTCCCAAGAATACCTTGATGGTATGATTATGTTCCTATGGAGAAGAAAGAATTAAAAATAATCTATCCAAAGCAGAGTCAGGATGGATGCCAGAGTCAAAGGGTGCTCCTACCACTATCAACCAAAGTACATTATACAGTTTTTCTGGTTTGTTTTTTTTTCTATTGAAGAAAACATTCTCTGATAAGAAACCATGTCAAAGTATGAGTCTGGGTGGGTGGAGGAAGATGAGAGGACATCTTATCTGGATGCCATGAAATTTAGTGGACAGCTGGATGGTAACTGGAAGATATTTAGGGCTAATTATGCTGCTTTTAACAATCTTCTCTTTATGACTTCTTGCATGTCAATTATAACAGAAAAATACAGGCATAATGTATCTACTTTGATTGAACCATGCATTTAATTCTCTAGAATATAGGGAACTGTGAAAAATAAATAAATAAAATAAAAATGAATTACTTTTGAATCTTATTTGGCTCTGCATTCTCAGAACAGAAGGAACATGGGAAAATTCTTGCATATCTTGTAATGTAAAGTTTAAGCAGAGACCTGCTGCTTGCTGGCCTCTGCATTAGTGTTCCTCATGCTGGCATGTTGACCTAGAAAAACTGGCTCCCAATTCATAGTCTGCTGATCCCTGACAGACCCTTTTAATTAAAGGAATGACAAACAAGTAAGATGATATCTTTATTGATCCAGGGGGGAACAATGGCTCCTTTGCTGTGTTTGATATCTTTCCTTTGTGAGATTCAGTGTGGCATTGGCACCTAATTGAAAAGGACATTTCTGCCTAATTAAACATAAAAGCCAAAAATCACACTCTACATACAGTATGTATATTTAAAACATCCAGTCACAGAAAGCAGTTTTGAACCTCAGTTTTTCAAGTTGAGCTAAACTGCCACAAACTTCAGTTCCTAGTCAAGTTGACTTTATGGATTTAGATTCTGGCAGAAAAACAACAACACCACATCCCTTGAAAGCTTTTGCTTCAGTTTTAGACTAATTATAGCACAGCAGAACACTGAAGTATTGTATTGAACCATGCATTATTTCTTCTGCAGATGGTACTATAAGTAGGTGTGGCATGGTTTGAGAAACTGATTTGTTTCAACTGACCGGACATTATTTCTTAACTGATCCCTTTTTTGTAGCTATAGCTGAGGAACAAAGAATGGGGATAAGTATATAAGCTCCTAAGGCCAAACATTCACTGAGGAAAAATCACTTAGTTGCTATATTCAAACTTAATCAAGAAAAGTTGCACTTACACTCCTAGTGACTAAATATTTCACATTACAAAACATTACAAAACATTTAACATTACAAAACATTTGCTAGACCAATACAGCTCATCAGTCTGGAACCCGCATTACGTATCTGATATTAATACAGTTGAGAAAGTCCAGAAATATTTCACAAGAAGAGTTCTTCTCTACTCGTTCCAGAATACCTTGTGCCACCAGACTTGAAATACTAGACCTAGAAAACTTAGAACTACCCCGCCTTCAGTCTGATCGAAGTATAGTATATAAAATTATATATTGCAATGTCCTACCTGTCAATGAATACTTCAGCTTTAACCATAACAATACAAGAGCACACAATAGATACAAAATCAAGGTAAACCGCACCAAAGTTGATTGCAGGAACTACGACTTCAGCAACAGAGTGGTCAATGTCTGGAATACTCTACCTGACTCTGTGGTTTCTTCCCCAAACCCCAAAAACTTTAATCTTAGACTATCTACTATTGACCTCACCCCTTTCCTAAGAGGTCTGTTAGGGGGCATGCATAAGCGCACCAACATGCCTACCGTCCCTGTCCTATTGTTTCTTTTTATTTTTCTTATATGTATCCATTTCATATACTCATAACTATATCTATACTTATACCTGTAATCTTATACTCGCTTGACAATAAATAAAATAAAAATAGTCCTTACCAAACATTTCTTTGTTATAGGCATTCTCTTTCACTTACACATAAGGCTCTGCTGTTGCTTTTTATGATAAGGTTTCATTCAATTTTTTTTGTAAGACTATCCTGTATGCATTAAGAATGTGTCTAAAATTTAAATATCCAGATCTAAGATATTTACAAGCCTGAGAAAAGCTGTGTTGCAACAAGAATTTATCCAGCTAGTTCCATTGTTGAGATTCAGCCAGTTCTCACCACTTCGGGAAAACCCGTTGTTAACTTTCTGAGCAGTTTGATGAACTGGTTGTTGGAAGAAATCAATAGGGCAGAGAACCGGTTGTTAAATTATTTGAATCCCACCACTGGCTAGTTCTCAACTTACAACCATAATTCAATCACTAAGCAATGCAGTTTTAGTTCTTGCAGGAAATCATTGTATGACTTAACTCAACTTTACAACAATTTTTATTGCAGTCATTAAACAAATCACTGTGGTCATTAAGTGAATCACAAGATTGTTAAGCAAATCAGGATTCCCCAATTGATTTTGTTTGTCAAAAGCTGGTTGGAAAGATCTCAAACTGTGACTATGAGACCACAAGATACTGTAACAGTTGCAAATGTGAGCCGAAGAGCCCAAATTGCAGTCACAAGACCGCAGGAATAGTGTGATGGTCAAAGCTTTGAGGTCAAATTGTAAGCCACTTTTTCCAAGGCTGTTATAACTTCGAACCATTATTAAATGAGCAATTGTAAGTCAAGAATCACTTGCACTTAGGACTGTGTGGAAAATAGCACATTACTCCTTGGTTGTAATTAAACATCTAATATTTCCCCCCTCTTTTATTTTCTCTAGCTGAGGCTCCAGCAACGCAGGTTCCAGGAGGTAAGAATATTTCCTTCTAGAAAAATAGCAAAAGAAACCAGGTAGCAGAACTGTCTTAGCATCCTGGCTCAAATATTCAATGGAGCAAACAGTTCTCTAAATCTTTGCAAAAAGTCAAAAAGGGGGACTATCCAGAGTTCTGGATTAATGCTGTTTCTCAGAGCAGATACTGGAAGAGAAAAATTATGATGACACTGCTTGATAGAGAAAGCTAGACCATGCCTAAACCAGTCATTTCTTGGTCACTCTGTCCAAGTAGAAACCATTGGACATTAGGCAGTCCTACAAGTACTGTAATCTGGTTTTGAGCGATGCAGGACTTTATGGATAACAACATTGAGAATTGCACCCAGAAGCTCACTGGAAGACAGTGCAACTCACATAGAAGTGTTATAAGGGCACATTATGAAGTTCCAAAAATGTCCACACAAATTTTAAAAAATACATTCTGGACAAGTTGCAGTTTCCACATGCTGTTCATGGGGAGCCCCACACATAATTTATTATAGTAATTCAACTGGAAGATAACTAAGTACACAGGCATGTTGGAAATTTTCAAGTTATCTTCAAGAGACACTGCCAAGGGAATGGTCAGAGAAGAGACAGCATTGCCAATAGCTGAAAAACGGGTGGAACAAGAGGCCTGGAAGGCTCCTTAGTTTCTGGAGAGATGTGCCTTAGCAAATTAGTGAAGGTCTCTCCTAAGTTTCTACCTACTATCTAGCTACAGACAATGCTGTTTCTTATTTCCTTGGCAGTGTCTCTTCATCCATTCTTTCCTACATGCCATTACACTAGGGGATGAATTACTGCAAGTGTTGCTCCATTTAGAGCTAAAGATAGAAAATATATGATTTCAGAGGATTCAGAACCCATGGCTATTTGCTTTTGGCAGAATTGACCTGAGTCAGTTCTTCTCCACTCAGGCTTCCACCAGCCTGGAGACACTGGGGAATCCCAGTGGTATCACAACAGAGATATATAATTCACGTTGACGATGACTTCATCCAGCAGGTCCATATAGATGTCTAATATAAGTGGGAAGAGACTGAAGTCTTGATGAACCTTGTAAAAGAAAGCCCCACAATTCAAATTCTTCTTTGCTACCACCAGGACTTGGAGAAAGGAGAAGAACCACCACAATATCATGCCTCCTACTTTCTATACCTTGAGTTGGTCCAGAAAGATTCCATAATTAAAACTATATGGAAGTATATGATGCTTAGAATTCTGGGGTTAGCTGTTTTTTTAATCAAATCTTATCTACAATAAACTTGGCTCACTCATCCACCCCTAATTTTGAGATAAAATATTTTGGTGAGAAAATCATATTCACTGTAAGCAGGACATGGAATACTTT
Organism: Laticauda colubrina; assembly: GCA_015471245.1. Lineage (NCBI taxonomy): Eukaryota > Metazoa > Chordata > Lepidosauria > Squamata > Elapidae > Laticauda > Laticauda colubrina. The sequence continues at coordinate 12,972,671 of BLBF01000051.1, forward strand.
TTATAGAGGGCTGTCTTGAATCATGCTCTTGATATTTTGGCCTTATGCCCTATAATTTTTCCTTCCTTCTTAGAACTTAAGTGCAATGATAATAGTTTCTCCAGCTTTGCTGTATCCTAGAACTTCCAATCACCCAGGAACATTTTGTCCTTCATTAATCACTCTATCCTTTTCCTCCCCAGTGGAAGACAAAGGGGATCCCTCTACAAAGACAGAAGGAGTCTTCATCAAGAAGCCAGAAAATGTGCTCGTACATTGTGGTAAATGGCAAAATAGAAAGGCAGAAGATCCATGTGCATTCTAAATTCTAGTAAAATTTAGATGAACTTAAAAAAAAATCTTATAATTTTGTTGTGCATCATTCTTTACTTAGAGATCCTCCTTCCTTCCTCCCTCCCTCTCTCCCTTCTTTCTCTTCCTTCTTTCTTTCTTTCTTTTCTAATAATTGATACAAATCAATAAAAAATACATTTGCAATTTAAGAGACATGACTCAAATAGTAAAGATGAAGACGAGGGAAAACCAAAGCAGTTAAATCAGACATTAATTTGAAAATGTACAGTTCCAGCATTCAGAACTGTACTGAGATCAAAACAATTTCAAAAGAAACTGCTAAGGGCATTTCAAAGGATAGGAGGAAAAGGTAGTTGTCTCTTATTAGACCTGGGAGAGTAGTCTTTTTAAAATGTTTCATTCATCCTTTCTCTATATATATATGTCTGACTATTACTGATAGGATATTATAGTGCCAAAAATTTCTTGCTTTTAAGCAGGAAGAGAACCTAGAAGCTCATTTCTAATTTTTGCTAATTTAGTGTGTACAATAAAGCTATAGAGTTAGGTTACGGGCCCAGAACTAAGAACAACATATGGTGTTACATATGAATAGTTTTCTTTGTTGTTCTTCACCTCCAGATAGAAATCTTGCCAGATTAAAGCAACCGGTACATATAGACTTCTATCACATGCCTTAAGCTATTGATCAGTGTTATAATTGATCATTTTGCATATCAGCAATAGTCAGGACACTTTGAAGAATCTTCTCTTGGAGAGGAAGTGGCTCTCTCCCAATTACTATAAAGCAACTGTTGGTTCCTCTAGGTTAGTATCAACTAGAGCATCTGCCTTCAGCAAGTTTGACCTGAAACCTCACCATCCCCAGCCACCAGAACAAATAGCTGCATAGTCTAAGAATGCTGGAGTTTGTAGTCCAGCACATTTAGAATGCCATTAATTTAATTTCCTTAGGGTTTCGGAGAGAGCCCATCTTTTCCTAGAAATGTAATTCTCTTGAATTCAATGAATAGGATAACCAAGTGCCTATTTAGATAGGGAAACAGGTGTTCTGATTTTGATGTCTCCTTTCTGTAGGTGGTGATGTGTCTATCCATATACAGTTGGATGGAGCTCAGCTCCCTTGCAAACCTACCATCAAATGGTTCAAGGGGAAGTGGCTGGAGTTAGGCATTAAGAGCGGACTACGGTTCCAGTTCAAAGAGGACTTTGACAAGGATAAAAATGTGAGCCCCTGTAGAAAAGGAGGCTATAAGAAATATTGATGTCTGTTCTCTCAAAATCTATTGCACTGTTAAAAGTACTTTACTCTAACTACCATGATTTATTTCAAAAGAATACTGTGAAATATGTTTTTCAATAGGAGCTAAGAATTCTGGCAAAGCTTAACAATTCCCATGTTAAGCCTGATTTGGCTTTAAATATGTATGCTTTCCCCAAACTCATCACTCTCTAATTTTCAGTTTGATGTTTTGTATAAATTAGGTTCATGTCTTACAACCATTTGTTTAGTGACTATTCAGTGTTACAAAGCCACTGAAAAAAGGGAGTTACAACTGGTCGTAACACTTGACAGTCATTCTGTCATCACAGCATTCCCAGAGATATGTAATCAAAATTTGCATTCTTGGAAGCTGGCAGGTATTTACAAGGGTTTCAGAGTTCTGTGGTCAACATTTGTGACCTCCCCAGCCAGTTTCTGACAAACAAAGCCAATGATGGAAGCCAGATTCATATGACCACATGATTCATTTAACAATTGCAGTGATTCACTTAACTTTGGGAAAAAAGGTGGTAAAATGGCTATGATTCACTTTATAATTATCTGGCTTAGCAATGGAAATTGCAGTCATAAGTCGAAAACCATCCGTAATACATTTTGGAGAACTTGTAGAACTTTTCCAACAATCAGCTTTCCATGGGAATATATCTCCCTATTTTTTTTTATTCTAGCCAAAATGCATTTGCTTGCTTGTTTTCCAATAACTATAATTCACCGTAAAGAAAAGGCAACTCTACTGCTTTTAAGAACAAGGTCTGAGGAGGGAGGGAGCATCAGGTTGGAGATATTTTCCATATACAATACTGCTGGGTGACTGTTGGAGAAATTTGCTGGATGACACTTGTGACATTATAAAGCTATTCATACAACAGTAAGTTGTATTAAAGAGTAACCAGACAGCTCTTTGGGAACAGCTTCTTAAATGTTTGGGAATATCTTGAGCCAGAGACTTTTAAAATGGGTGAAGTAGAAATCTAAACATACCTGAAACTGTCCTTAATTTCAGTCTAAACAAGACATTTTAAGCTGATTTAACTATTTTGGGATTTAACTGCTTAAAGACACTGAGAGCAAAAACAGATCAGTTATGGTAAACATTAGTCTCAAATATTTACCAAACTAACAGAAACTAGCACAGTGAGGGGGAAAGAATTGGGGTAAAATATTGATAATATAGGTGTGTTCAGTGTTTTTCTGTCTGTTGCAAATCTCCCCGCAAAACTATTTTACTACCTATTGAACCTGCTTTTACTGATCAGAGCCTGAATTATAAAATAAATAAATAAAACTACTTGTTGGAATTTGGTTGGAGAATTGCAAACTTAGCTATCTTAGGTCCAGTAATTCATTTTTTGCTACTATTGTCTCTCTCTTGCAACTACATTTTTCACATCCTATTGAATCTCCTTAAAACTCCCATTAACACCATTGGAATATAGAGATGCTTGTTTCTAGTTCAGAATTATTATATGTCAGTGATGTAATGGCAGTAAAAATAGCTACTAATAAACTTTGTTCTTATGTTTTGTTTATTCTCAAAGATTTATTCCTATGAGCTGAAAATTGAGAAAGTAGTAATTGGAGACCGAGGTGACTATCGCATTGAGGTGACAGCCAAAGACTTTTTTGACAGCTGTGTCTTCAATATAGATGCAGAAGGTACCACCATGTTCACACTGTTTGCTACTCTCTATACCTAAATTTTAAAAAAACCTAAAATGTTTGCATAGCATTCTTTGCTCACAGAGATAAATGACGTTGTTCCTACAACCCTTTAAGTCAGTAAGAGGGTTTCCCAAAACTCACTGAATCACAAGTGTTGTCTTTCAAAAGGCAACTGGATTTTCTTGTTTTGTTAGAAGACGCTTCACTTCTCATCCAAGAAGCTTATTCAGTTCTGACGGAATGGTGAAGAATAGAAGGATTCAAGTGCTCATTAGCCCTCTTTCTGATGTCAAGAAATTTAGGTTGAATTTGAACAACATGGGTCTTGGCTAAAGTTCAGTTATGTAGTCTGCGTCTCAATAAATATCTGTGGAGATTCTCAGGGTCATTCTTGAATCATTTGAAGGGTGTTTATCCCAAAGTGCATATGTCTATGGAGATTTGAAAGAAAGCATCTTTGGGACAACCATGACATGGAGACTGAGAATTTCCATAGATTTTACTGAGCCACAAACTACCTAACTGAACTTTAGCCAAGACCCATGCTATTGTACAAATTTAATCTAAATGTCTTGACATCTAATGTCATCCTTTGGAACCTATTTCCCATCAAATAGTTTTCTATACTGGTCAAGATTAATTTGCCAGATTAATATTAATAATGGTGATTTTGTGTGGCTGATATCCCTGTCTGGAATTTTAGTTTTCAGGATATTTTATCACTGCATTACTTATATCTGTGGATGACATGCACTTGGTACTTAATCCTTAGCTAACATTAGTATGCGAAGTTATTCTGAGCAAAAAAGTATTTTTGGCTTAGAGGACCATTTTTTCCTTTATAATTTCCATGTTGTTTTCCCATACCTATCTCTGTAAACTCCCTTATTCCTTCAAATCTTTGTTTATTTTTATTCATTTATTTATTAAATTTATGTGCTGCCCTTCTCACTATCCAGAGAGATTCTGCAGCTTATAATAGCATATAAGCATAAACATAAAAAGAATTAAAGTATTGTTATCTTCTCCTGCAGCATCAAGAACAGAAGAAACTGGCAATATTTTAGAAACATTCAAACGCACGTAAGTACTCATGATTTCGGCACAAATGAATCCCTTATTTGGAAAAGCCCACCTCCATTTAATCATCCTGGTTCTGTTGGACTATAGCTTCTGTAGTGCTGTCTCCACAGTTCTACTGCTAAACCTGACAAATATGGGGGTGATGGTATCAGGGAAGGAAATGCTAGCATAATATATTGGATTATGAAAACAATTCAAAAATCAAACCACAATGAGATCAAAGAATGGGCAAGTTAAGCCATCTCCAGGACTCTTCTTCAGAAAAAATATTGTAAAAATCAGAAGATAAGAGGAAGCAGAACATTAAAAATTACAGTGCATGGTATTTTAGATCCTTGTTTTTTTCCTTGCAGTGGAGAACACAAAAGTAATGCTGCTGGAGAGCTGGATTTCACTGGCTTGCTTAAGAAAAGGTATAGTAAATGAAGATAGGTGTAATAGTAAACTTCTCTTTGCCTGAAAATAGATAACCAGCAGAGACAATCAGTCTAGGGCAATATTTCTCAACTTTGGCAAGTTTAAGGTGTAGACTTAAACTCTCAGCATTTTCCAGGCAAAGTACAGAGTACAAAAGTACAGAGAAGAGCAACCAGGATGATTAGGGGACTGGAGGCTAAAACATACAAAGAACAGTTACAGGAACTGGGCTTGGCTAGTCTAGTGAAGAGAAGGACCAGGGGAGACATGATAGAAGTCTTCCAATATTTGAGGGGCTGCCACAGGGAGGAAGGAGTCAAGCTATTTTCTAAAGCGCCTGTAGGTCAGACAAGGAATAATGGTTGTAAACTGAACAAAGAGAGATTTAACCTGGAAACAAGGAGAAACTTTCTGACAGTGAGAACAATCAACCAGTGGAACAGAAGTTGCCCTTGGAAGTTGTGGGAGCACCATCATTTGAGACCTTCAAGAAGAGATTGGATTTCCATCTGTCAGAAATGATGTAGGGTCTCCTGCTTGGGCGAGGGGTTGAACTAGATGACCTACAAGGTCCCTTCCAACTCTGATTATCTGTATCTGCATCAGGCAGCATTAGGCAGAAAAATGCCCATTTATGTATATAGTATATTACATTCTTTTCTTTCCTCAAGTAATTTTCCTATAAAAGGAATGGCCTTAGTTTTTCTAAGGATATGATAACAAAGGTAGATGTGGGGAGAGGGCTTTTATGTAACTTTTTTTCATCTCCTTGATAGTCAAATTTAGGACAAGCTTTCTTTTGGACAAATTTGAGAGTTTTCTATAATGCAATATAGGACAAGAATTGGCTGTTCTAATCCCCAACCCTCAGACTATGGCCCACTATTGTCCTATTCACAACTGGGCTGTGGGACAGCACATATGTGTATGCAGCTCGACTCACATGAGGGGCAGCCTGGCACACACCTGCATGCACATACAGCTCAACTGGTACAGCCCGGTTCCTATCTCCCCATCCCCCAAGCCAGGCTGCAAGTCAGGAAGGTTGGGGACCACCACTCTGTTCTAGAGTATAGGTTCAAAAGCTGCTGCTTCTTCTGTCCCTCTTTGTAGAGAAGTGCAAGTGGAAGAAGAAGAGAAGAAAAAGAAGAAAAAGAAGGATGACGATGATGATTTGGGGATTCCACCAGAGATCTGGGAACTACTTAAGGGTGTGACCAAGAAAAGCGAGTATGAGCGAATTGCCTTTGAGTATGGCATCACTGATCTACGTGGCATGTTGAAAAGGCTCAAGAAAGCCAAGGTGGAGATCAAGAAAAGTGCAGGTATCAGAAGGGACTAAGCTGGTGGAGATTGAAATATAACTTCTGTTTAATGCCAGTAGTTATGTGACAAGTTTTAGCATTTTTGGCATCACATATAAATGATATTGCCTCATTAGCCTTCTCTTAGCCTTCTACCTCCTCCAGTCCAAGGGCACAAAATGGATATCTATTCTCAATCTCTTTTGTAGCCTTCATTAAGAAACTGGACCCTGCCTATCAAGTTGACAAAGGCCACAAGATCAAGATGTGGGTGGAGCTGAGTGATCCTGACATACCGATCAAATGGATGAAAAATGGGCAACTGATCAAGCCTAGTGGCAAGTAAGTCTGAGCAATGAGGTGGTAAAGCCAGGATGCCTGTTTATTGTTCTAGTGGATAGGAAATGAGAAAATATATTGGGAGACAAATGAAACAATATTATGGTTCTTCCTATACAAGTCCATGTTTTTATTTTCTTTCTTGTGGATAGGTACATTTTTGAGAATGTAGGTAAGAAACGTATCATGACAATCACCAAGACAACGCTGGCGGATGATGCAGCCTACGAATGTATGGCTGGAGATGAGAAATGCTTCACAGAGGTCTTTGTAAAAGGTGAGGATGAAGGATGCATGCTAATATAATACAATTGGAGAAAATGATGAAGATGGTGATGACTTTCAGAATAAAGTTGAAAGTATAGCCTTGTGTGAGCAATATCCCATTATGTCTTCTATCTTTATGTACCTAGAACCACCTGTCCTAGTCGTGAGTGGTCTGGATGACCAACAAGTGTATGTGGGAGACAAAGTAGTGTTGGAAGTAGAAGTATCTGAGGAAGGAGCCCAGGTAATGTGGTAAGTTCCCAGTTCAACTTTCCTATTTTTCTCCTTTTTTCTCTTCTTGCCAATAAACTGTCTTCTAAATAATCCCAGTCTCTGGTATTGGCTACAGAGCTATCTCTTCAATTCACCAACATATGTTTCCTGTTGATTTGTTTTCATCTTCCCTTTTTTAACTCAGCAGAAAAAAAAAACAGAATAGTACTGTGATGAAAAATTAAAATGCCAGTTCTTTTCAAATTTTTATAAAATTCTATGATTTAAAAATAGGAAGCAAGAATTCTAGATTAGCAGAATAATAATGATAAATTTATAGGTAATACATAATTTAAAAAGGAAATGTTGCCTAGAGATATAGAACCATAAAAAGAAGAATCTTGGGAAATGTAATCAGATTTTTTGAAAATATGACTAATAAATTGGAAAAGCTACATTTTCTGTGCATTATGATGCTAGCAAGTTCCTTGCCTTCCTTCTTGTTTTACTTGCATTGTAGACATTGCCATGTCTCTCCAGCCTAGTCCTTTCTCCATTTTTTCCCCTTTTCCCTCTCTTCATCTCCAGGTTGAAGGACGGTGTGGAGTTGACCCGTGAAGACACCTTCAAGTACCGCATCAGAAAAGATGGCAAAAAGCACATGCTGATCATTAATGAGGCTACCAAAGAAGATGCTGGGCGCTACCAGATTGTAACCAATGGGGGCCAATCAGAGGCAGATCTTGCAGTTGAAGGTCTGTGGAGGCCAATGGATCTATCAGTGGAAAGGCTATAAAGGGAATTTGGAGGTTTTTCCAAGTGAAATTTATGTATTCAATTCTTACCATCCAGACAAACCGCTCGAGGTCATTCAAGGTATTGCTGATCTGACGGTCAAGGCCACTGAACAAGCTGTCTTCAAGTGTGAAGTGTCTGATGAAAAGGTGACTGGCAAATGGTACAAGAATGGAGTTGAGATCCGGCCCAGTAAACGCATCACAATGACTCACAAGGGCAGGTGAGCATTTGGATAAAACTGAGGCAGAGTGGGTTAAAAAAAAAAGAATAACAGAAAAAGAAAATTATGATGCAAATACATGTATTATCAAGAAAATAAAATTTGACACACAAAATGGGGAACCCCCCCCCCCCAAAGTACAATATATTGCTATATAAAATTAACAATTACAGGTTTATATATTCTTATCTAAAGTAAATTTTATTCAGTACATTTATTTCAATACACTTACATGTTAAGCTGAAATTAGTTATATTTTTCATTGTATTTGTCCATGCAAAATCTATAGGTAATTTGCTCATGGATTACATGAATGGCAAGTGTAATCAGATTTTTAATCCTTTGAATAACTGGAGCCATACATTTATCTTTCCAATAATGCAATATTAATCTTATGTATTTATTTATTTATTAGATTTGGAGATTGCCCATCTCACCTTACAAAGGGGCTCTGTGTGGTGTACATTTAAAACATAAGAACCATAAATAATATAATACAATTGGAGACAGTTAAAACAACTATAAAATTATTAAAGTTAAAAAGTTGGCTGAAGGCCTTCATGAGGGCTGCTAACCAACTTCAAGCTTGAATGCTTTCTGCATACCCCAAGCAAGTTTGGCACAGCCAAGGTCTTCAAACATTTCTGAATGGCCAGGAGACTGGGGGTCCACCTCACCACTGGGGGGGGGGAGGTATTCCACAGAATGGGGAAGACAGCAGAGAATATCTTCCTGGATCCCACCAGTCTAAATTCTTTAACTGATGCACTATGTGACATACTCTCCCTGCCTGGCACGGTGGAATAGGCAGATCATATAGCCAGAGAGAAGATGTTCCCGCAAGTGGATTTTTGCCATTTGTTACGACTCCATTTGTATTTTTCTTAAGTATAAATCTCAAGGTACATCTCTCTACCCAATATATTTCACTATTTCCTTAATTATTTATTAATTATGAGTGATCTAATTTCTAAAGTCATGAAAGAATAAACAAGGTAATAAAGGCAAACCCAATATTTATTTTAAGGGTGTGGTTCCTATTTTATTTATTTATTAATGTGAACATGTGCATACATACTGATGCACACCGATCCCCACTTTCTTTTACTTTTAAGTGCGAAATACATTACAAGCAATGAACTGAGGTTTCACAAAATATCATTTCTGATGGTTATTTCAGCTTTGTTTGCTTTGCTTTGGGGCCTAGAGTTTAAATACTGCATGAAAAATGACAGTTTGATGCAATGTATGCCGTTTCACCTCTGGACAGCTAGTTTGTTCATTTGGATGAGAAATAGACCACAAATGATTTGTTTCATGTTGAGGAAAAATTAAGATGCTGGGCCATCTCTGAAGGGTGATCTTAATTACAATGCCAACCCTGCAAATTAGTTGAATTGAATGGATCCATTCTGACCCTTTGTTCATAATTTCAATTTTACTCTGTAGGGTCCACAAGCTGATCATTGATGATGTGAGACCTGAAGATGAGGGAGATTACACCTTTGTCCCTGATGGATATGCTCTTTCACTATCTGCTAAACTCAACTTCTTGGGTCAGTTCAGGGATGGACTTGTGTGGGAGACTTAAGATTCTCCAATAAGTGCAAAGCTCTTGAGATACTCATGATCATCACAGTTATTGTTCATGTGCAAAAGTGTGGCTGAATATTATGTATTTATGATATTCAGTGGTGGGATTCAAAAAATTTTTTACTACCAGTTCTATGGGCGTGGCCTAGTGGGCATGGCAGGGGAAGGATACTGTAAAATCTCCAGGCAGAGATAGTATTTTCCGGTTCTCCAAACTACTCAAAATTTCTGCTACCGGTTCTCCAGAACTGGTCAGAACCTGCTGAATATCATTTCTGATGGTATTCATTGAGAAACATACCAAAACATGAGTTTCAGTTTTCTAAATTACTTCCACCACATATCTAGTCAATGTGGTGCATGAGTGCATTACATGAAACGCTTGGAAAGGTTCCTCTATGCAAATACATGATTTGTTTGTTTCTCATTTTGGATTGCAAGGATTGCTGCCCAGTTTGCCAAACTAAATTGGAATTGCTATGAGCCAAAACACGACCTGTACCACAAATTTGTGATCTTGTTAACAGGGATTTCTGCAAAGCAATTAATGACAAACTGTGTGAATTTTGCAAGGGGAAATGAACTGAAGAACTGTAACTAAAATGCTGAACCAAATTTTATTCCAAGTCTGGAGGAAATGCACCAAACTCATTAGTTAAAACTAGGAGATCACATTTTTACATACAAGGACACAGTTATTATTATTATTATTATTTTGCCATTGTAGCAAGGACTAGTGACAGTAAAATTGTGAAGTCATTCAAGTGTATGGCGTTGATTTTTCTAGGAACTTTTTTTTCCTTTTGATGTTTAGATTATAGCACTTCCTCATTTTTCAATTTAAAAAAGGGAAGTTATGCCCATTGCTGTGGGGGATTTTTTGGAGGGGGAACTTTAGGAGGTTCAAAAGAAGAGTTCAAGGTCTTATGCTTCATTGTGTGTACTGGGTACTTTGTGCATATGTGTTTAAATGAATGTGTTTAAAATGAATGCTTCGGTTGCAAAACTTTTATGCTAATTGCAGAAGCCACATTGCCTATTCTGTGACTTCTTCATGGATGTAATCTTTTGGATATGATTGACTTCAGTTTGTAAGGAAGTTTATGGTACTCTTTTTTCACAGAGGACACTATTTTGCGGGTGACACACACCCTGATTGTATAGTGGCACAGAAAGTAACAATATAGATTTATAACTTCAAAGTATTGTCCAGAGGTTTCACTACTGTTGTTGTTTTTTTCTTTTTCTTTTCTTTTCTAGAGATCAAGATTGAATATGTCCCCAAGCAAGGTGGGTGGGTTCTTTTAATCTTGGTAGAATGTTGGCTAGTAAAGTAACCTCAGAGTTCTTTTCAAGACAGCAAAATTCAGGCTTGCTGAGAACTGTTGGAATGAGTGAAATGAAGAGGTCTCACTCCCTTTCATCTCCCTACATGAAAGAATGTTAACAGAAGCAGAGATGTCAGAGGGAGACCAATGGCACTCACTGGCTGCATACCAAAGGAACCTGGCCTAAAGTTTTTGCTGAGCCAAAGAATCTCACCTGAACAGCTAAAGCGAGTCACAATGTTCAGAGGGTTAAAGCATCCCCCATATTTGGATAGATTATAATACCTGGGGTGTTTTAATTTTAGAAAATAAAAGAAACTAAGGGAGAACATGATCTCATGAACCTGAATGGTGGAAGCTTCAGGGCAGTCAGAATAAAGTATTTCATCATGTAGCAAACATTTACAGGTAGTCCTTGACTTTTAATCATAATAGTGACTGATTTTATGACCTTTTTGACTTGGTTGTTAAGCAGATCACATGGTTACCTATTGAATTTGCTTGTCAGAAGGGAAAGTTGGAAATGGAGTTCGATGATCCAGGATCCCAGGATCCTACAACCATCATAAATACATGCTGGTTGCCAAGCACCTGATTTTTCACATGTCCAACAGTCATTAGTGTGAGAACTGGTCATAACTCACCTTTTTCAGTACCATAATAACTTTGAATAGCCACTAAACAAATGATTGTAAATTGAGGACTACTTGCATATTTTGACTTTCATTGCTATAGGATAGAGGGACAGTAACCAGCTTGCACGGGTTAGGTAAGAAGAAGACTTATCTGTAACTACAGGTGGTCCTCAACCTACGACCACAATTGAGCCAAAATTTCTGTTATTAAGTGAGACATTTGTCAAGTGAGTTTTGCCCCTTTTTACAACTTTTCTTCCTACTGTTGTTAAGTGAATCACTGCAACTGATAAGTTAGTTGCCTGGTTAAGTTAACCTTACTTCCTCATTGACTTTGCTTGTCAGAAAGTCACAAAGGTGATCACATGTTCCTGGGATTCAGCAAAGATCATAAATACGAACCAGTTGCCAGACATCTGAATTTTGATTATGTGATCATGGGGATACTGCAAAGGTCATAAGTATAAAAAACAGGTAACTTTGAACAGTCACTAAATGAACTGTTGTAAGTTGAGGACCAGCTGTATTTGCCATGACAACTGAGCCTCTCCTATACAGGAGGGGAACTATTGGCTTCAAGTCTTCCTTGTGACCCTTCCGGAGGCATCTGATTGGCTCAAGGATGCTGGACTAAATGCATTTCTGTACAGGTCACAAGGCTCCTCTCTCCTAATAGATAATATGTACAGTTCCTATTCATGAAATGGAAATAATTATCTTCATTTAGGAATAGTTCTTTTTCCTTTTTGGCTATGAATTGTTGACTCAAACAAAGCAATGCACTTCTTCAGCTGAGATAGATGCAGTGTTACAAGCAGCTCTCCATTAAAATCCATCTCTGAGTGAGAGTGTAGGCAGGCAATCAATTATCAAGAGAATGGTTATAATGACAACCCCAAGAAATGGGCTCCAATTAAAAAAGAAAGGAAGGAACTCAAATCAGCCACCCCATTTTTGCTCTCTCAAGAGCTGTTGGTAGCTGTTGGTATCATTCTTGGAAATAACAGATAATGCATTACTATTGCGGAGGACAAATTGTTTCACTGTCCCTTCTGGTTTCTCCAGAACCCCCCAAGATCCATTTAGATTGTGGATCAGGGAAAACAAATGAAAACACTATTGTCGTTGTTGCTGGGAACAAATTACGGCTCGACGTGAACATTACTGGAGAACCTGCACCAACAGCAATTTGGATGAAGGGTAATCAAGTAAGTATTTGTTGGGTCCAAATAAAATATATTAAAGCTTCAGTTTCAAAATCAGAGAGGCTAAAGCAAAGAATGCTAACTAATTTGTAACAATGCCCCTCAAAATTAACTTCTTCCAAATTTTAAAATCTGTGAGGATACTGATGGAAATAGCAGGTACATGATAGTGTCACACTTAGCAACTTTAAAATGCTCAAGGTGGAGCTGCTTTACCCATTCTATGTCTTCAGCCATAATTTCACAATAGAAAATGTATAGTATTTAAACGGAGAGGGATCATAATTATAGAGCAGAAACCATATCTCTCTTTTGCAATCCTGAAATGAAGCTTCCGAGGTTGTTTTGGAAGGTTCTTTGGGCTGTCTATGCATGCGGTTTGGAGACAGCTGGAAGTGGCCTTGGAATCAGCCATGCAATCCTAGGCAAATGATGTGAGGATAATGTGTTAAGCCAATGATTTTGTAAGGCTCCAGGTTCACACTGTTGAAAACTGTTTGCCCTATTATGAAAATTGTTGAGATTTGTTTTGGTTTTTAAAGCAACATTCCATCTTTCTGAAATGCTGAACATTCTACTATTCTTGGAAATTTTGGTTCTTCATATATTTTCTTTCCAGTTTGCAAATTTCTAGATCTCTTTGATTGTTTCTGCCTTCTTTCATTTTCCCTCAGGTTTTTTCAGAAAAAGAAGGTAGGGTCCGTATAGAAGAGCGTCAAGAGCTGAGCAGTTTTGTGATAGAGAGTGCTGAGCGCTCTGATGAAAACATATATACTATCAAGGTGACTAATCCGCTGGGCGAGGATATTGCCTATCTCAACATCAAAGTTGTGGGTGAGTTAATGGGAATGTAGGAGTCCTTCTTTCTGCCCAGCAATTCTTCACCTATAACAGGGGTGTCAAACGCATGGCCCATGGGCCAGATCTGGCCCAGGGGTGCTTAGATCTGGCCCATTGAGCTGCCCTGGAAACAGAAAAGGATGGGCCCACTCTGCCTCTGACAGTGAAAATGGATCTTGGGAGTGTCGTACATGACCCTCTGGAGTTTCATTTTTGCTGGCAGTCTGCTTGGGCACCTACAGGAGCCCCTGACACAAGTGATGTTGAACTGGCCATGCTCACCCTGGCCATGCCTACCTCAGTTCCCCTTCCCAAGGTCAGACACAACCCTGATATGTCTCTCAATGAAATCAAGTTTGACACCCCTGACCTATAACATTTTTTCTTCTTGTCTTTTGCAGATGTTCCCGATCCTCCTGAAATTGTGCGTGTCACTTCTGTGGGAGAGGACTGGGCCATTTTAGTATGGGAACCACCCAAGTATGATGGTGGCATGCCTATTACTGGTGAGTACTTCAAGTTAATGTTGGTGGCTATTCAGATACATGGCACCCAAAGTTAGGGGATGGTAGACTTCCTAGGCCAGGGGTCACCAACCTTTTGGGGCTCAAGGACCACCAAACTCATAATTTTAAATCCTGTGAACCACCAATATGAATTTTGACTGATAGTGGCTTGCTCAGGGTGGGGGAAAGAGAGAGAGGGTGGGGGTATCCTGCGATCCCAAATAAACAATGATTGATCAGTAGGAAAACAGGGTGGGGGATTTTCCTGCAGACTTTTCTGCATTTTCCTATCTGCAGAGACCCTGGGAAAATCCCCCAAAAAGTCTGCAGGAAAATTCCCCACCCAGTTTTCCTAGCAATTGATTGTTCTTTATTTGGAGACACAGGATACCATCTCCAGCTCTTTTCTCAGGGGGGGGGGGAGAGAGAGAGAGACTTCTGGCTTCATGAAAGAAAAGCAGCAGAAACAGCAGAAGTCTTTCTTTCTCTCCCCTAAACTCTGCCAGAAATGAGTCTTTGCCGGTGCAGCTCTTGGACCAGGATGCCTTGCAAGGTCCTTGGTGGAATTTGGGGGAGAGAAAGAAAGACTTTTGCTGCTTTTCTTGTGTGCAGCCAAAAGCAGAAGAAGAAAGAAGCTGAAAGGAGCAGCCTGGTGGCCAGGCGAGGAGTATGGTGCAAGTGGGGCAAGTTACCCCCTTCTGCCCTTTTCCCCCTCCCCTCACTACCTCGTGTTGTTCACAATGCAAGCGACTCAAGCCTTGGGCCATGGGCCATGTGGGCACAACCTTGTGTTCCCGCGCAGCCTGGATTAATTGCTTTGCGGGATGCTTTGGGGGTGATATATCTCTGCAGATGACCAAAATTTTCTTGCAGACCACCAGTGGTCCGTGGCCCACCAGTTGGTGACCACTGTCCTAGGCCATGGAATAAATATAATCTCATCCTATTGCTTGACTCTCTCTCAGTCTTTAAGGGAGGCTACAGCATTACCTAATACAAAGATTCTGTAATGGTTTAGGGGATTACCCTAAAAAGATAACTGCATTGATGAGATGCCTTTCCCAAATAAAGATAATTATTCCAATGTTGGGCAAGAATTAAATTTTCCACTCGTTTTTGATATATATTCATCTAGTAATTTAGTAAACATACATATATAATTTAAATAAATTTAAATTTGCAACTGTTTATATTTAATGTTAATACATGCTTCTCAAATTTTGAGACGATATATGTTGTGGGCTCATTCAAGCTAAACGAAGAGCAAAGCCGAGAATAAAGCTTAGCAGAGCACTTGATTTCTTATTTTTTTTGCATAAGCTTGAATAGGTTTAGGAAAAGAATCACTTCCCATCCCCAGGGAGTTTCAATTCATTGTTCAAGATCTTCTGGCCTAATGAATGGGAAAGGCAAATATAACATGGAGAAACCATGCAAATTTATCCTCACAATTAAAAAGCATCACAACTGCAAGAATATCCTTGCTCTTCTCTGAAAGCTATTTTTCTTTTAAAGACTTTGCCCGGCCTTTGCCATTTTAGCACATTCAAGAATATTTTGATTATTTAGCTTCCTTGAAACTAAAATTAAAATAGCAATGCCACCTACTGTAATCCTAGTCAATGTAACATTGCTTCATGTCTTGGTCTCCCTATAGGAGACAATCCAACATTGGGATGTGGGAGAAAACCAAGAACCCTTTTCTTTGTGGATACAACAAGTAGTCCTCAATTTACAACAGTTCAATTAGTGACTGTTCAAAGTTGCAATGGCACTGAAAAAAGGGACTTGTGACCATTTGTTTTACTTAAAACCATTGCAGCATTCCCATGGTCCCGTGATCAAAATTCAAACACTTGACTCATATTTATGACGGTTGCAGTGTCCCAGAATGATATGATTAATTTTTGTGACCTTCTGAAAAGCAAACTCAATGGGGAAGCCAGATTCATTTAATAACTCTGTTACTAACTTAACAACTGCATTGATTCTCTTAACAATGGTGGCAAAAAAGGTCATAAAATGAGGGGAAATCGCACTTAACAACTGTCTCATTTAACAACAGAAATTTTTTTTTGAAAATTTTATTGATTTTTAAAAACAAACATAACAAACAAAACGTAGAACATAAAAACCTAAAACATCTTTTTTGAAAGCAGCCTGATTCCGGGTTATACCTCTTCGTACAGACACAAATTCAAGTTCATGCTCATTTTTATATAGCATTCCATATCTTGTTACCATTCTATATTTTCTATCTAGCTTCTCTCCTCTTTTAATTTTCTTAATTTTATTTTATTTATTTCATCTCAATTCAAATCACTGTGCTTATATTCTTTGACTGTCCTGTTTCAGCTGTCTATTATCTTCTCTCATTAAACAAAATTTCTCCTGTAATCACTAATTGGAGTATGACGCCTTTATATCTTTCCCCTAAAGTTATAACACTTAATATAATACATAACTTCGGTTCGGATTCTGCTTGGTACATTCTAAAACTACACAGTACATTTTTTTAAAAAGAAAAAATTATAAATATATACTATAATTAAAACAACAATCCAGACCAATTCAATTCTATCATTAATATTAATATTCATTTAAATCTTAGACATTTCACACATTACTTTTCAAATAGATATCATACTTTTATGGGAACACTTATAAATTTTCCATAGTTGCTTCCCCCCCATTTCACTTACCTTTTATAAAACACTGAATAGTTAAAATGTTCCCATTCCTTCCTAATTCAATTCTCTCATTTATTACATTTCCTTTTTTTTTAATTCACAAAAGTTTCACTGAATTACACTGACTATTTTAACCCACTTTTTAATCATGTTATTTCCAATTTTCTAACATTATTTCTAATACAAATATAACAATACAATCTTATGTACCTTTACAGAATCCCTTTTTCAGTTAAATTTTCACCCATTATCTCTGAATAAGTCCTGTTTCTTTACAACTTGCTCCAAACCTTTGTAACATCTCTTCCCTTCCTTCTTCCCTTTCTTCTTTTCTGTCCCCTTTTTACCCCCTTGTCTCTCCACCTCCATATCCCTCTTCTGTGTTCCCCTTTTCTGTTGCTTTCCAACATTATATCCACTTTTTCATTATTTTTCCCTTTTTTGGCTGTTTTTTTAAGTCTTAAATTCTCCACTCTCTTTCCCCACTTTCCCCTTTCTTCCCCGGATAGAGTTACTTGTTCATTAAAGATGGCTTCTTCTTTATTCCACTCTTCTCGTTGTGCAATCCTTTCTTGTTGTTTCTCATAGATGCAGATCGTCATTTCTAAAAATTGAAAAATGGAGCAAAGGAGTCCTTCCCTTCTTGTGCCTCTTCTTTATATTTTTTAAATTCCATTTTCAGTTCATCCAGAAGTGATGCCATTGTAGAGTTTTCTTAAACAATCACCCAAATTGTTTTTAGTCATTCAAATATAATTTCCAAAGATTCCAATGTCACCAAACAGTCCAAATACACACAAGCTGTTTCTTTCAGTACTTTCTTCTTTTTTCATTTTATCTTCCTGGGGTTACTGTTTAGTTGCACAGTTCCAGTTAAAATGTATCTTTTAGAAGTCTTATTTAAATTCAACTTTTAGTTCTTTTCAGTTCCAGGCAGACTCCTCCTTCCAAATCCTGCCCTTATTCTTTTCCTCTCCCTTCCCTCTTATAACAAATTTTTTTTTTTTTTTTTTAGTGTTCAGAAAATTTTCTTGTCCCCTTGGCGTTTAATTATATTTCCAGTTTAATTACCTATTGGTGCCAAAGCGGATTTTTCCGATTTCTCATTCAGCTCTCTTCACTGTCAACGTAGGGAAGGAGAGTGAAGAAAAAAAAAACTTTCCCTTTTCACTTTCATTCGCTGCTTCCGACTCTTCTTTGGGAGCGATGTATCTTTTATAAAATTTAAATTCCAGGATACCTTGGTTGTTACTTGTTGTCCGGGTCAGCCAAAACTTTCACTTCTTAACTTCCTCTTGCACTTTCTTTTCTGGCTGAGTGCTTCTTTGAGGCAGCCATTTCTGACCGCCACTCTTACCACTTTTGGGAAAGGGAATTTAGCCAGCTGAGGAGGAGAGATGCGGCTCCCCTCAACCCTGCTGGGGCTCCCCCATTTTTGCCACCTCTACGGGGTGGCTTAGCCCCGAAGCCAGCTGGCTCAGGGCACTCCAGTGGCGAGCCCAGGCAGAAACTGCACACGATTGGAGATTCCTGCCTTCCACCAAAGCCCTGCAAACCAGAAGTTCAGCAATGGAAATTTTAAGCTTAGTTTAAAAACTATAGTACCTGTAGTTGGATTTACTTTTCAGAAATAACCTGGAGATTATAATTTTCCTGGACAACATTGTTGTAAATACCGGTTGTCCTCAATTTATGATCACATTTGAGTTGTAACTGTACAAACTGGATGCAATTTTGTGACCAGATTGTTAAGTGAGTCACCATAAGCGAGTCAAATTATTGTTAAATAAATCACATGGTCATAAGTCTGAATCCAGCTTATCCAATAGGTATCTTTTGCCAGAAAACAGCAAAAAATTCACAAAATGTGATCCATGTGACTGTAAGACACTGCAATCAGTTATAAATGTGAACCTGAAATTCAATCATAGGATCGTAGAGGTGGTGTGGCAGTCATAACTTCAAGAATGGGTCATAAAAATAAGGGTGGTTTTTTTTTTTAGTCAATCGTAGCTTTGAATGGTTCTTAAGTTACTGGCCATAAGTCAAAGGCTACCTGTATCTGAATGTATTGTGTATCCTTTTAACATTCCAAAAATCACTCTAAACTCCAAGTTAAGAATTAATATAGAAAATGACTATGTGATCAACACAGTGCAAATCAATGATTAAAATTTTAGGCTATAATACATTTCATCCATATATGTATTATCTGTATACATATTATCTATCTATCTATCTATCTATCTATCTATCTATCTATCTATCTATCTATCTATCTATCT
>BLBF01000051.1:12991644-13021918 GCA_015471245.1 Laticauda colubrina
TCTATCTATCTATCTATCTATCTATCTATCTATCTATCTATCTATCTTTCTATCTATCTATCTACCTATATACCTGGCTAGCTATCTGATAACTATTGATTGGATAATGCTGATTATAGAAGTATCTTCCATCCCACATCATTTTTTTTCCTCCTTTGTACTCCAGGTTACCTGATGGAGCGCAAGAAGAAGGGTAGCATGCGCTGGATGAAACTGAATTTTGAAGTATTTACCGAACTGACTTATGAGTCCACCAAGATGATTGAAGGGTGTCTCTATGAGATGCGGGTCTTTGCAGTCAATGCCATTGGAATTTCTCAACCCAGCCAGAATACCAAACCTTTTATGCCTATTGGTGAGCACAAGGGCTAGCTTGGGATGAAATACTGGCAAGGGAAGGGCATGAGTGGATGAGACACTGAAACAGGTAGAAAAGGTGGACTTGTCCTTTCTCTCACATACCCACTATTGAGCTAGACTTAGCAGCCAAAGAAGCCAAAGAGCTGCTGTTGGATCACGAAGAAGAGTTGAGAATTCCAGGTCAACAGCACAAGATTTCCGTTGGAGCTTTTGATTCTGGATATGGGAAAGATAAATTCAAATTGCATTTTCATAGTAACAATATAAGTTTCCATGAAAATGCATTTTGAATTAACCATTACCATAACCGCAACCATTTCCTGAGAACATATACCCAATTGCAAAGTTGTTATACTTATTATTTCTCTGAATACAGCGGTATAAATGTAATGATTAGAAAACATGCCCAGAGTCACCTTATCACTGAAATGGGCAGTATATAAATTTAATAGAGAAATAAACAAATAATGAATTGCTTGCATTACAGAATCTCCTGTAAAATGAGTAGATTAAGAGATGTGCATAAACATTCAAAAAGTTTTTTTTGCTTTTAAAAACATTTTGCAGTCTAATGTACTAAGAAAAGGATGATCCTAGAAAAAAAGCGCAAAACTGATGAAAGTATGGGCAGGTTGTTGTTTCCTTATTATCTATTACCATATATACTCGCATATAAGCTGACTTAAGAACGCTTTTTTTTTTTTTCAAATTTGGGGGTCTGCTTATACGCGCATAAATCTGATTTTTTTAAAATAACCACCATTATATGGTGGTGAGGAGGGCCCGGAATCCCCTTCAGCCAGCAGTTATTTCAGTCCAGTGGGTTCAATGACTGCTTGGAAGGAAAATCCCCACCTTCTCCCTCTCGGTGGCCGTGCCTCGATTTGCGCCGGAGCAGCGACTTAGCGATGTGGCTTCCCGCAATGAGAGTCTTGGTTCTTGCACTCCCTGTCAGCTGGCCCTTAGCAGCCCTCGCAGGTAAAATGTGCGCGAAGTAGGGTGCCATTTTTCTCCCTGGATGGACGATGAGCCGCAACTTTTGCCTCACTGCTTTTTCTCTCTGGGCTTCACTTCTGCTGTTCAGGGAAGTCGCGCCCAAAGCCCTGTCCTCCCAGAGTCTTTCTGATGGTGAGCCTTGGTCTTGGCCCATCTTCACAGGGTGTTGAGCTCGGCGGTTGATCGCCACCGTGTTGCTCAGAACGGGATAGCCTGACAGATCGAAATTAATTGGGGGAGGGGTGTTTCTGTGCTGGGATCTACTCGAAAATACTTATAATTTACCTGTTCCCAGCTCTTGGGGAAATGTTGGTAATTACGCCATCGTAATTACACCATCTCCAGATTTTTTTTCATGGGTCTCCAGATTTTCCTTTATCAGGGGTTGAACACCATGGTATTTGGGGGTCGGCTTATATGCGAGTTTTTGCAAAATTCCTCATTTTGGGGCAGTTTTTTAAGGGTCAGCTTATATGCGAGATCGCCTTATATGCGAGTATATACGGTATACACTAAGAAATGATGTGTATTTGTGTGTATAAGTTATATTTTTACATTATTTTACTAATCTCACTCCCCATTCAATTCTGCTTTAGCTCCCACCAGTGAGCCCCTTCATCTTACTTTGGAGGACGTAACAGACACGACAGCCACCCTGAAATGGCGTGCTCCAGACCGAATCGGTGCAGGGGGCATTGATGGTTACCTCATTGAGTACTGCAAGGAAGGGAGTGAGTTTTTCTACCAGTAAAAGAAGACCTGAGTTTGTATGCTGTGCATGGCCCTTTTTACAGCTTTCTGGTTTAAGCAATTAATTGAAGGAGTTCTCCAGAGTGATGGAGGCCAGATTAACTTTGCTTACTTTGGTGTTTTTTTTCCCTTTTCATCTCGGGCAAGATAGCCTGTAATGGGAATGGGAATGACCTTGGAAGATAGGGAGAAGAGACACAGCCAAGGGAACATTCAAATAAAAGGCCCCAAGGAGAATGTGGGTGCGGCAAAGATCTCAGAAGGGATCCTTCCTAGTTTCTTTGACTATAAAGGAGGGCAGGGGGAGAAATTATTTGCAAGGTTCACTAAATGCAACTTTACAATAAAATGGAGTTAGCTTGTCTGGCTGTGCTTCCTGTTTGGTCTTCCTCACAAGGCTGATATAGTCTGACCAGCTAAACCTTCACCAGCCCTGTAGCAGCATTCACAAATCAAGAACTAGTCAAATTTGAGCAGAATATACTGTATTTCTCTTCTATTTGCTGCCCCCTGAATATCTATGACATGATGCTTGGAAATTCCCTGGGGAATACCCCTCGCAAACATACCTTTGGCCAAACATTCAGTTACTTCAGGGGAAAAATGGCTTCTGATCTCCCACTTATTCTTTATCTCCTAATCTTGTACTCCACCCTCTTTCCCAGCCGATGAATGGATCCCTGCTAATACAAAGCTTGTAGAACGCTGTGGCTTTACTGCCAAAGGACTTCCAACAGGCGAGAAGCTTTTATTTCGGGTCACTGCAATAAATATTGCAGGCAAGAGTTTGCCAGCCACTTTATCACAGCCTGTCACCATTCGTGAGATTGTTGGTGAGTCACTTTGAGCATTTGGAGATGTTAACTATGAACTCATGGTAGCTTGTTCTTTCTCCTTAAATTGTCTTATAAAAAGAGATTTCAAGCCCTGGGTAGGGCAATGGGGTGACCCAATACACATCGTTTCTCAAAATGATTGCCCCTATGTGATCCTAAATCCGTTTGGGAGTGTTGCACATGATTTCCTCCTAAAATCTGCAAGTAAAAGGTACATTCCTATCTTAATTACAATCCAGTCTTCCTATTTCTTTTAAAGGCTTCATGCAATTATTAATTGCATCCAGGTATTTTCAACTAATTTAGCCCCTGAGTGTTTTTTTTTTTTTAAATATTAATAGTTTTGGAATTGCATAAGTCACCTTAGTTGTTCACATTTTGGAATGGATAATTGGGGCACAAATTTTCTTCCAAACATAGCAAAAAAAAAAAAAGCACTCCAAGCCACTCTATAGCTCCTTTTTAGCCCAACCTTCATAAGCTTGGTATCAAGCCATTGCCTAGCAGAATATTTCTATCTGGCACTCTAGATAGATGCATCTAGCATCTTCTTTAACTAGCACAGCCACATTGGGAAGAAACTTGGACATGATGATTTTGGACATTGTTAGTTCCTTATCTAGATGATTCTGGGTTGCCAGAATTCCACTCATACTTCTGATGTATATTAGTAATTCCTAAAGTGTGGGTATGAAACCACACATTCCCCAAGGTACCATTTCTCCCCATCTTTCCATTCAGTGTCTTCCAGCATGTTTTTTGAGTTCTTTACCCCACGTACTTTCTTTTGCTTTCATATAGAACAACCCAAGATCCGTCTCCCTCGCCATCTCCGACAGACATACATCAAGAAAGTTGGGGAACAAATCAACCTGGTAATCCCATTCCAGGTAGGCAACTGGTTAAGAAAGAGATAAACTTACAGCACTCAAATTCACAGTATCATAGACTTTTTCTGAGGTCTTTGGATTTGATGTGAAACATGGTTTAAAGCGTTCTTTAGAATGTTTCCCACTCCTCCTCTTAAGTCAAATAATACCTACTTGTGATTCAGTAACATTCCTTAGCAAGTGTTATCAAGGTTAATCATTATGCCTAGAAGTCAAACCTGGCCTCTCTTGCTTTCTCCTGCTGATAGTTAGTGGGGAAGGAATGGAGTCATGATGGGATTTAAAATGCACTGTTAAAGAAAGTTTTTTTCCTCTCAACTGCAGCTTTATTAATTCAATGTCAAATGGCATGTTGTGCAGTCCATAATGTTGGTGTATTATTCACATATATTTCTTTATATCTAAAGGTTCTTATTATGTTTATTTAGTTTAAAAAGGGCTACATGTCTTGGCTAGCATTCTTTGTTTCTTGGGTTGGCTACTGCATACGCAGTATTGGCTGGTTTCCTCCCTGCTTCTCAATCTCTCTTCAGCGTACTTCAGGTTCAGCAATGTCCAGTGTGTGCGTGTGTGTGTATGTGTGTGGAAAAATCTGATGGGCATGACATCTTAGTCAGTCCCTATTTCTTTCATGTGTATGCTGATATTGTACTAAAAAGGATCTGATACTATATGGGAACTCTGCAGACTTTGACCATTCTTGCAGATGACACTGTTCAAGGTTTTCTTGATCCAGAAAGCCTGAATACATCATAGTTTTTAAACCCATCTTGGAATAACCCACTAACATTGTTCTTTTCTAAAAACTAGCAAGGTTCAATAGCCAACATTATTTAACTCCATTTTCAGTTGTTAGCCCTACTCTTTCTTCCATCAATATTCTCCTTTCCAGAGTTTCTGTTTTTAGAGTCTACCTCTGTCAACTCAGCACTGCCTCCACTGAGAAATATTCCTAAGCTACTTCCTATTTTCACTTTCTATTTATCAACAAACCAAAACCAAGTCTTTGAAAGCCTGGGACTCTCAGAGATTTGCAGGAAGGCCTTCTCTAGCCATGACATTCTTGGAGGAATATAGATGCTGAATAATAGCAAAAAATCAAAAAGCTGGATAACACTTCCAGAAGTATTTTCAAATTGTTTGTTCTCTTCTCACCTCTCTTTCCCTCCTTCAAAAAGATGTAGAGTTTTAATAAGCCCCTCTCTTTAATAACATTTAGAACTATTTATTAACGACTGAAAAATCTTTAAAGGTTCTCAGCTTTTAGCTTTCCTTAGAAAATATCAGGCAGCTTCTTTGATTCACTAATATACAATTCTGATTATAACTGTGTATTATACGGTTAATGAAATAAGTATATTATCTTTATTCTAATTAACATGGCTGTAACCATGCTTTAACTCTTCAGGTTGCTTCTTTGGAATTTTGGAGTATATTTGTAAAAAAAAAAATAGAAAAACACCTGTGAATAATGTAGTAAAGCAGAAAGAACTATGCCAAGTTGCAGTGCAAATCACATCCACTTTGGGCACTAATTCCAACTTATTATTGATTCTGAATGAGCAAATCACTTTCAGTGTTGTACAAACTCTAACTTACTTTTTCTGCGGGTCAGTGACATTTCCTTGGAAAGTGAAAGGAATATTGCTAAATGGAATGCCTCAGTGCTAATGCTAAACATTTTATCCACTCCAGGGTAAACCTCGTCCTAAGGTCACCTGGTCAAAAGATGGGCATCCTCTTGATCCCAAAGAGATCCACATCCGTGACTCTGATTTTGATACCATCCTCTTCATCCGCAAGGCTGAGCGACATCATTCAGGCATCTATACTCTCTCAGTGCAGATTGAGAGCATGGAAGACAAAGCTGATATCAAGATCCGTGTTGTAGGTAAGGGCCACTTTGCTTTTCATACTGCAAATTAACAGAAGAAAGAAGAAAGGAAAGAAGGAAGAAAGAAAGAAAAGAAAGAAAAGAAAGGATGGAGGGAAGGAGTAAGTAAGTTGCTGTTTGGGTCAGAAGAGAAAGAGTGTACTAAGATGGACAGTCACAAATTTTCATTACTGAGATATTTACATGTAAAGGTTAATATCACTCATAGTTTCAGTAGATGCTGAAGTATACAAGCCGCTGTTTCCCTAAACAATTTTATGCAAACATTTGTCTTTAATTTCTTTAATGCTAATTATTTCTCACATCCAATCCACTTGATCATCTAATATTATATTCTCATGTACTTAATGCCTATCTATTGTAGCCTTCCTTTCCTTATGTAAACCACTCCTGTCTGTTCTCTACCCATATAATTAATAACAGATAACAGATAATCAGAGTTGGAAAGGACCTTGTAGGACATCTAGTCCAACCCCCTGCTCAAGCGGGAGACCCAACACCATTTCTGACAAATGGCAGTCCAATCTCTTCTTGAAAGTCTCAAGTGATGGCGCTCCCACAACTTCCGAGGGCAAGCAGTTTCATTGGTTGATTGTTCTCACTGTCAGAAAGTTTCTCCTTGTTTCCAGGTTAAATCTCTTCTTGTTCAGTTTCCATCCATTATTCCTTGCTTGGCCTACAGGTGCTTTAGAAAATAGCTTGACCCCTTCTTCTCTGTGACAGCCCCTCAAATATTGGAAGACTGCTATCATGTCTCCCCTTCATTGTCTTTCGTTGAGTGCTATGAGAACAGGTATAGGCAACTTCCATTGACTTGAGGGCTTGAGGACTTCAGTAAACAGTTTTCTGAAAGTGAGTTGACCAGGATAACTTTGGGGAGAGTGCCAGGAAATTCAAGGAGTAAAGTAGATCTCTTTTGGTGAGCTGCATGAATTATGGGAAAGATAAATAGACTGCCTTATTAAAATCCACAAGCGGTGCAAGCTCCTTTAATAGCTATTTAAAGACAGTCACTAAAGAAAGCTAAACTTAGAGTTCCAACTTCTTCTTACTATCTTGTAATTTGAGCCTTGAACCAGTCTTACAGAAACCACCTGTCCCCTTGCAGGTAAAATTATCTCTACTTTCTAACATGTATCTTACTCTCTAAAGCATGAGGAGAGTTTGTGCAGACATGGGATATATGAACCTACCTTCTATTTTGGCTGAGGTTGTCCACTCAGACCAATAGAAATTCTCCAAGACCTCAGGCAGAAAAATATCTTTCCCATTACCTGCTAAGAGGAAATGCCAGTAGGTAGAAACTGAGACCCCCTATGCGCAAAGCAGGGCCTCTGCCATAGATTATTTGGCTCGTCCTATTACTGTGGTTGCTCTTGAGCACACAGTTCATAGAGAATAGCTACAGTACAACGAAAACTGCTGTTGGGAAGGTTCATTTATAATTATTGCAGGCTTCAACCTTCCAAAAAATCAGAGAGCCAGAAAGGGTTTGGCCATCAAGAGAGAAAACTCTTTTCCCCTTACCCTCCTTTCTTTTTGCTGCACCTGCTAAACTGTTAATAAGACTTAATCCATGCCCACTTCATTAGTTTCCTTGTATCTGTGGGAAATCCAGATGCTTGGCACTCTAAGGCCTGCAAGAAACAGAAAGCATTACACGACTTTGTTCAATAAGCATGTGGGAACACATAAGAGGTGCAGAGTGGTCCAGATCTCTCTGACCTTCTGGGCTTCCTTCATCTCATTTGGAGGCATATCACATCTCTTCAGTGTACCTACTTACTATCCTCTGGATGTTTGCTCCTTTGCTGAATGCTTCCCTCAGTCTGTCATCTTCCCTTACGAACTCTTTTCCTGCCCCCTTTCAAGAGGGTGATATCATATTCCATAGCTCTATATTTAAGCATTCTTCATGGGTTAAGCCAAATGTCACTTCTCCCAGTACAGTCCAAAAAACCCCCTCTCCCAGTCTAACCCCCCCTCTTTTACCTCATGGAAGATTTGAAGTGAAATTTAGTGTTTTACAATGGATTTTCTGGAGTGTTTTTTGGACAAGGAATAGATGTGAAATGGTATGGTCCTTATGCTGGCTTTCCATCCCTGCCAGTTGGAACAGATTCTGCCACTTTTGCATGCATTTGTACAGTGTGAAGAAACAGCTTTTCTTGCATCTAGCTTGAATATTACTTTGACTTTTTAACTATTGACTGGCACAGCCTAGCAGGCAATGCAAGCATCACAGAGCACAGATGGCCTCCCACAACCTAATGTTAAAGGAGCTCTGCAAATCATCCCTTCAGATCTTTCTAGCAGCCTGTTTGGTGAGAAAGAGGATGGGATGGGGGGGTGAGGGAGAAGGCTGAAAAAGAAGGAAAACAGACAGGGATGGTGGTGGCTTCATTTACAACAGATATACAGAGATTCCCTTGCATAAGCAATGGATAGCAAATAAATATCAACCTGTTCATATGACTCTAATGCATAATTGGAAATGTAAACTACTGCAAGACTTTTAAAAAGTATATATACTACCAGTATATATATTTTAAATATGTTTTTGAAAAATAATTAGATTCCCTTTACTGTCCCCACCCATTCAATTCTTTCATTCCTTGTGATTTTGAATATACTAAGCAACCTTACATCTGGACTCTGCTGTTTCTATAATGATGTGTCTCTTTGCTGATCACTTCCTCTGCAGAGAAGCCAGGCCCAGCACACAATGTTCTGGTGAAGGAGGTATGGGGCTTCAATGCCTTAGTAGAATGGGAACCTCCCAAGGATGATGGGAACTCAGAGATCACTGGCTACTCCATCCAAAAAGCTGACAAGAAGACCATGGTAAAGTCGATTTTGTTTATAACACCCATAGCTAACCTATGAACATGTTGGATTTTTTTTTTCTGGCCCTTATTGAGAAAGTGTTAACTATGTGATTGACATGATGGCACATAATCAAGCAAACAATTTCTTGCAAGAAGTAATTATAATGGATTTGGGTGTTAACAATCACATTGCCTGTGTTTACTTAGTCAGGGCCACTGACAACTGGTCGCTTTGCAGATCCAAATCAAAGTGCAACTTTTGATTTTTAAAAACTTTTGTGACTTAAAACCAGGGTTCATATGTTTCTACTCATAAATTAAGAGCTTCAGTGGAGATTTTCCTTTAACTCTTTACTATCAAAAATGAGGTGAATGAGTAGAATAGAAGACAAGATCAATCCAGCAATGTTGACCATCTCTCTCTCTCTCTCTCTCTCTCTCTCTCTCTCTCACACACACACACACACACACACACACACAACTGATGATGACATGTCGCCTGAACACATTATAAAAGAGAGGCATCTATAGATAAATAGATTTTTAGCACATCCTCAGTTAACATTCATTTAAGCATACCAGGGCTGCAGCAGGTTTACTGCTGAGATTATCAGAGAAACTACGTACCCACTACCACTGCAGGAGTTCCACTTACCAGAATAATTCACTGTCAAAATCCAGTTCAGTTACAGCTAGACAATCAGCAGTAATTCGAAGACCACTGTGAGAGCAGCATCAAAAGACCTAAAATACATGCTTTGGGAATTTAGAGTAATTGCTGCTTTCTACCCAGAATGATATCAAGAAAGAGTGCCCTTTTCAGACATGGTATGTCAACTCATGCCATTGATTTATTTTAGGCACTGTGTTATGGATCCTATGGAAGGTTCTGAGTAAGGGAATATGATGCAATAAATTTCTCTGCTGGGATAATCTATGGACAGAAAAAGAGATTCACTTTTGGAACCTTCCTTTTTTGAATAAGGAAACATCAGATATTCTTGTCATTCTATCAATTTTGTTTGAGGACAAAAATTAGGTCTGTGGAGCAGGTGAAAAGAAGCTTTGAGTCCTTTGGATTACAAGCCTTTTGAGAACTATCTCTCTCACTGTCCATTATTCTTATGTGTATGTTGTTGTGTATGACAGTTTTGGATGGTGTAGGTCAGCATGCTCTGTTAGTTTGTAGTCTGGTGCATAATTGAGTATTTGGACAGCAATAATGCCCTCCACTTAAATGGATGAGTATTTAACGTCTCATTCAAAATACAATACACCAATCCTGCTGGATTTGAGAGCTATCCTGTAATTTCTGCTGTGGAAGATCTGGGTATCCTCCTTCTCCTCCTCTCTGGACAGCACTGTTGTATAGCATCATATGAAAACCAGCCAGTTGGCATTAGGTCATCACTAGCAAATATATGAAATCTGTGCAAAATCTTCACTACTTCATATGGTAATAGATTAATGTCTCTAAATGTGGTGATCAGTAAGACATTTCTAAGTTTAGCTCCAAGCTTATCTTATTCCTTATCTCCCTGTCATCCTTTTTCTGTCTGTTCCTGATCTTTACCTCAGGAATGGTTCACTGTATATGAACACAGCCGCCCAACCCGTTGCACAGTGTCTGATCTCATCATGGGCAATGAATACTACTTCCGAGTGTACAGCGAGAATATCTGTGGACTCAGTGAGCAACCTGGGGTCTCCAAAAACACTGCAAACATCCAGAAAACTGGTAAGCTCATGTGTAGCTAGATGGCTTGAAAAAATAGTAGGGCCAAAGAAATTTAGCAGAGGGGACTGATGTTTATCCCATACTCAGGAAGAGTAAATACACTTTCAAACATTACATTCCTAACATTACACAGCCATTATTTTTGCACCCCAGATACCCAAAAATCCAATTTTTATTAATCCATTATATCCATCACAACACAGTACAGTCTCTGGATATGCTAACCAGGTGTTCTTCCAGTTGAAAAACAGGGCATGGAAAAATGGCATAGAGCCAGCAGTCCACCTGCCACTTTTACTCATCCTGTGCTTGATTTGTGGTGATTTAAAAAGAGATCATGAATCAGTACTGTGAAAGGAAAGCTGCAAAGTTGCCCTTCACTTAGCATAAGTAGCTTATTGAAAAGGAGTGGCAGTCACAACCCTAACCCTCAAGGGGATGGGAGAAAGCCAAGGAGCAGGACAAGCTGAAAGTTTCTGTCAATGGGGTACCATCTGCCTACAAACTCCATCAGTACTGGTAGAAAACTGTCTTCAAGAAAATCTTCCTACATGTTTGACTAAGTTATTAATGGGTTCAGCTGTCAAAGGATGGTAAAAGCATGAGTATGGATGTATGTGGGTAAAATACCAACATTAAATAAAGGGAAAGCTTGTGTAAGAGTGGAAGAAGCTAAAGAGTAACTTGAAGAAGAGATTGTTTACAAATCCTGGGTTCTTTAGAACCTTTTGGAGTTGCTTGAGAACTTGACCAATGGAAGATATTATAAATTAATTTTCTTTCTACCAACCTGCATGTTTGCAGACTATGTTACTATTCCTGGGTCAGAAAAAATATATTTGAAAAAATGAAATCATACTTAGCAAAGAAATTCATCCTGAGGATGAAATACTAATATGTACTTTAAGACCCCAGGTACAGGAATATTTGTGTACATTTTTCTTAAAATCATATGTCACTGCTAAAATAGGCTGCATCAGATTTGTGTGAAAGAACAAAATCAGCAAAGGTGATCCAGGAATGGTCCTTATATATCTCTCTTATATCTCTTTTATATGTATCTGATCAAGTCCAGTCCCATTCAACAAGATACCAAGGAAATTTGAGTGTAAGATTTGAGCTTGAATCCACTGATGATCATCTTGGCTTTTTATTCTTCTAGGCTTGATCAGTAAAAAGTACAGCTATAAAGAACATGACTTCAGCATGGCCCCCATATTCCTGACTCCATTGGTAGACCGAACAGTAGTGGCTGGCTATACGACTGCCCTGAACTGTGCAGTAAGGGGACATCCAAAAGTATGTACCAGATAAACAGGAGACATCCAGTTGTTTCAAGGAACTCTGAGTCAACTGAATGATGCAAGACAATAGGAAAGAGCAAATGTGTGGAAAGATAATAGTTTCTACTTTGTTAGACAATTTTAAAGATAAAATTAAATTATAAATAATGAGAAAATATTACATCTGATTCAAGGATTTATAATCAGTATTGAAAGCAAGAGCTGGTTTTAATAAACAATGGATATTGAAACCAATATTAGGCAAGATATTAGAATATCTTTTTTAATGCAAGATATGTTTAATTAATCAAAATAACCCATATATATTCATTGTTATTTGTTTTCTTGTTTTGCAAATAATCATTAAATAACTTTCAACTTATGTGATATAGCTGTTACATTTGGCAAGTAATTAAAAGTCAAAAGATTTATAAGAGAAATAAGTTTCTATGACCAATCTACCAAGATATCAGCTTTCAATCACCATTCTATGACCATAGTGGATTTTAATGCTATTTATGGCTATCAAGTCTGATTGAGGTACATAATGTACAACAGCCTTAGGGATGTGTGCACTCATATAATGGCTGAGCCCAGCTTTTTGGGATTGTGAGAAAAAACTGTCAATATTACAAAATCCATTGCTTGACCCCTGCACAGTTCATATGTTTGGCCATTTGGTTCATTAATATGGGAAAGAAAATGAGAAGCACATCTAGGGAGAATTGGTGGATGGGGATTATTGAGCCCTTCCCTTCCTTACTATTTCTCCCCAGCAAAGTTCTTCCTTTTGTACTTGCAATCAATTTTTTTTTTCTCAGCTAGACTCCCAACTAAATGAACCAGGCTGAGGAAAAGAATTTCAGGCCATTTTGTGAAAGGACCCATAGTGTCTTTCTCTCCAGCCTGCTTGCCATGAATGTATGTTTGCATTCAGAATTAATAAGGAAAAGGGTAGGAAGAAGGATAAAGAGTAGGTAGAGGGGAACAGCTGGAAAAAGAAAGAATTTTTGTGAAAAGTTAGCAATGGGAGCCCAGCTGCATTACATCAAAGGCTTATAGTCTAAATATTCTTCTCAAACTGACCAACCAAATGTTTCCAGGAAGGCCACTTCAAAATGCCATCAGGAAATATTACTATCTGTTATCCTTTGTCAATGTAATATACTTTCTCCGAACACAATGGTCATGTATGTATTAATGGGTATCTGTAGACTTATTCTTTGTGAATTTGTCCAATCTAATTTTAAAGTCATCTACGTCAGTGAGCAGCACCACATAATTCTGGCAATAGATTTTTTAAAATTTAATATACATTCTTTCTTCTGCCCTGGTTCTTCTTTCAATGAGTTATATTGTCTCTTAGTTAAATTGTAATATGAGTGGTTCTGGATTTGGAGAACTGGAAGGACAGCCAAAATGCAGCTTTAAGAACTTTGCTGAAATCCACAAACAACATATCAAAACATTTGATTTTTTTATGCAGACTTCAAATCAAAATAGTTTTGTTCTGGAATTATAAAATTATGATACAACAATGTATGGCCCTGGGTTAAAATAGAGTGTGACAGTGAAGATATTTGATTTCTATTGTTTTCTATTTTATTCCACTTGTGGGCATTCCCAGCCCAAAATAATCTGGATGAAGAACAAAGTGGATCTCAGTGGGGACCCCAAATTTCTGCAGAAAAACAATCAAGGAGTGTTGACTCTCAATATCCGTAAACCAAGTCCTTTTGACAGCGCCACCTACTCCTGCAAGGCCATCAATGAACTGGGCGAGGCCGTAGTAGAATGTCAGCTGGAAGTCAAAGGTGATTTGGAATGAAAATGACACGGCCTGGAAATGCATCAATGACACTTATCAAAGACGCAAAGCAGCGGCTGCAGCTAAGCCTCTAACTTCTCCCAATTTTGGCTGACACATTAACCATTCTCTCGAATTGCCATCCTTTGCTAACTCACTTTTATTGAGCATGTCACTCTTATCACATTTCTGGATTTTGAGAAATGGTTGCCTGGTGTTTTTTTGTACCTTTTTAAAATGTTTTCTTTTTTTTAATAAGAAAAAGCTTTTGCTGCACGAACCCCAGCTTTGTTTAGCATGAACAAGCAGAGCATTATTACATCTTTTACAGATGATTGGACCATTAATTAAGACCTTCTTGACTGTTGCTTCTGTTACTTTGGCTTCCCATTCAAGGCTTATGGGCATTAGTCATGGATAGATTTTTGAATCAGTTTCTTTGCTTGTATGTGTGTCTGTTAATTACAAGTTTACTTTCTCTTCTCCTTTCTTTTATAGCAAAATAGCTCTTTAACCAAAAATGAAAGGAAATAAATAATGCAAGGAAATACATTATAGCCAGCTCTTCCTGCTCAGCGCAGTACAGAAGCTGATTAATAATTTATTAATGAAACTTCAGACATGCTCATGGAGAGAAGAATTACCCCAGTTCAGACTTGAATCTTTAGATAACGAAGAATCTTTTCCCTCTTATTCTCCCTTGTGTAGTTTTTTATGTAGTTTAAAAGGATCCTCTGGGAACCCAATGCACCAGAGATAGGGACAAGGAGGGCAGGATCTACATCAAAGCCCCTTGCTTTTGAGAGGCATGATGGCTGCATCGCTTTTCAAGGCATGTTTGGCCCAAGTAGATAAGTGACTAATCATGATAAGATAAGGGAATAATGCAATACTTCCTGGTTTGGCCACCTGGTGATTGGGGATACCGCATAACTGTGGGAGAACAAAGAGATATTTTTAGCAATCAGTAGTACACCAATTATAGATTCAATTTGCTGACAAGCTCTTAGTTTTAGTCCTGTTTTCAACTTGTAAACATGTAAAGAATTGATAATTTGTTTTTTGCTTTTTTTGCTTCTGCACATTTGATGCACTTAGAAAAAAGAGAGATAACTCCTTTTTGGCTTACCAATCTACTGAGGGAAGCAGAAATCAGAGATATCTTTACCTCCCTTTTGGTTCCTTCTTTAGGCAATTTCATAATGGGAATATCTTCAGATTGAATCTAGGTGATTTCACAATGCTTCCCTTGTTCCCAATGCTGATTAAAATTCTTGAGATTCTGCTTATGCTGCATAAGCAGCAAGTATGTTTGCATCCTAAAAATCAAACACTGAAGCCATTTGGCTGGCAAAAGTGGCAAAGGCAGAAAGATCTGTTGTAAAAGGAATTGGGCAAATTGGATTTCTGAAGAAAAACATCATCATTTACATCGTGCGGGTGTTCTTGTAAATCCACATCCTATCATTTTAAAACTAAACCACAGAATTTTAAGCTACAGTCACAGATATGATGCCTTCTTCAGTTCAGTATAGGATTGAGACTGCAGAAACTAAGAGCACTCATATTTAAGCTGTTTACCACTCTACTACCGTGTTTCTCACAAAATAAGACCGGGCCTTATTTTTTTTTGACCCCTGAAAAAATGGCTAGGCCATCTTTTCGGGAGTGACTTAATTTCCTCCCCCACCTGGAGTGGCCCATACGCACGTACCTCACCGCGAGGCCTTCTATCGGCCAACGAAAGCTCTCTAAAGGCAGAATGCCCAGCTGCTTCAGGACGTGGTGTGGCTGCCCGGGTCCCCTCGTCTTTAGGCAGTCTCTTTTGGGCCATGGAAACTCCCCAAATGTAATCACCAGCCACTTCCATCGGCCAGTAGAAACAGCCTCGTGGCAAGCACACACACACACACTCCCCTTGCCATGAGGCCGCTTCAATCGGCAGCTGAAAACTCCCTGAAGGCAGAGTCCCCAGCCACTTCAGGGCATGGCGGGGCTGCCCTTGTCCCCTCGTCTTTAGGCAGTCTCTTTTGGGCAATGGAAACTCCCCAAATGCAATCACCAGCCACTTCGATCGGCCGGTAGAAGCGGCCTTGGGACAAGCGTACACACACACACACATACACACATTCCCCTCGCCACGAGGCTGCTTCTTTTGGCAGATGAAAGCTCCCTTGAAGGCAGAGTCCTCAGCTGCTTCAGGGAGAGGTGTGGTTGCCCATATCCCCTTGCCTTTAAGCAGTTGCTTTTGGGCCATGAAAACTCCCCAAAGGCAGTCACCGGCCACTTCAATCG
The DNA here is from genome assembly GCA_015471245.1 of Laticauda colubrina. Lineage (NCBI taxonomy): Eukaryota > Metazoa > Chordata > Lepidosauria > Squamata > Elapidae > Laticauda > Laticauda colubrina. Next base: position 13,007,322 of record BLBF01000051.1, read on the forward strand.
GCTGGTAGAAGCGGCCTTGGGGCAAGCGAGCGCGCGCACACACACACACACACACACACACACACAATCCCCTCACTACGAGGCTGCTTCTTTTGGCAGACGAAAGCTCCCTTGAAGGCAGAGTCCCTAGCTGCTTTGGCGAGAGGCATGGTTGCCCATGTCCCCTTGTCTTTAGGCAGTCTCTTTCAGGCAATGGAAACTCCCCAAATGCAGTCAGCAGCCACTTCGATCGGCCAGTAGAAGAGGCCTTGGGGTGAGCACACACACACACACTCCCCTCGCCATGAGGCCGCTTCTACCGGCCGTTAGAAGTGGCTGGTGATTGCTTTTGGGGAGCTTCCATCGCCCAAAGGAGACTACCTAAAGGCGAGAGGACATGGGCAGCCATGCCTCGCCCCAGCTGGAGGGAGCTGCTTCCCTCTACCTTCAAGGGAGCTTTTGTCTGCGAAAGAAGTAGCCTCGCGGCGGGGGGGGAGTGTGTGTGTGTGTGTGTGTGTGTGTGTACGCTTGACCCAAGGCCGCTTCTACCGGCTGATCGAAGTGGCTGTTGACTGCATTTGGAGAGTTTCCATTGCCCGAAAGAGACTGCCTAAAGGCGAGGGGACATGGGCAGTCACGCCTCACCCCGAAGCGGCTGGGGAACTCTGCCTTCAAGGGAACTTTCGTCTTCTGAAAGAAGCAGCCTCGTAGCGAGGGGAGTGTGTGTGTGCACTCGCCCTGAAGCCGCTTCTACCGGCCCATCGAAGTGGCTGGTGACTGCATTTGGGGAGCTTCTATCACCCAAAAGAGACTGGCTAAAGGCAAGGGGACACAGGTAGCCATGCCACGCTCTGAAGCGGCTGGGGACTCTGCCTTCAGGGAGCTTCTATCGGCTATCCGGGTATTTTAGCCTAGGCTACCTGCAAGGCACACCTAAAGGCAAGTTTTCTCCCCATCCGCCCCTTCCCCCGCCCATTTCACCTCATGTAGTTCTAAGAAATGATGTGAGAAATGGCGGGGAAAGCATGGTTGAAATAGGCCTAAATTTTGGGGGTGGGGCTTAATTTCACCTCATGCCTAGAAATCACCTCCTATTGGTGGAGGCCGTATTGCTGGAGGAACACGGTAATTTTCTCCATTGCCAAAGCTTTTTATGCCAAAGCTTTTTAAAGCTTTTGTGCTTTCTCCCATAGACTGAAAGCATATTAACTGTGATGTTATTTGCACACTTACAAACCTAAAATGTAAAGACAATTTATTCAACCAATCATCGCTCCACCAAAACTGAATTAATAGCTAAGTACAGAAAAGACAGTTTCAAAATGGTCAGTCACTGAATATACAGGTACCCCTCAACCTATAATTTAGCTCAAAATTTCTGCTGTGAAGTGAGATATTTGTTAAGTGATTTTTGCCCCATTTTACAACCTTCCTTGCCATAGTTGTTAAGTGAATCACTGCAGTTGATAATTAGTAACTTAGTTAAGTGAATCTTGTTTTCCCATTGACTTTGTCAGGTTACAAAAGGGGAATCCCATGACCTTGGGACACAGCAATGGTCATAAGTATGAACCAGTTGCCAAGCATCTGAATTTTGATCACACGATAATGGGGATGTTTCAAAGGTCATGACACAAAGTGCCATAGTAACTTTGAACAGTCACTAAATGAACTGTTGTAAGTTGAGGACTACATGTAGTTTTCTCATTCTGCTTTCAATGTTTATGAGTCAAACAAATCCTCTTCTCTCCTTTGATAAGAAACAGGAGCGGCTAGATTATTGGCCTGATGTCCTCACTTGTTTGTGCATTTGTTCCCATGTATTTGTGTTCATTTGTCTGGCAATTTACATTCCTTCTAAAAGGCTGCTAATGGGTAGCTACAAAAAGGATTGATTTTTGAAATTACAGTATTAGCAAATGCACTGAGAAGCCCAAAAAGCCTTCTGTTTCCCTTGTGCCAGATAAAGTGTTTGTTTTAACCCCAACAGTGCCTAAGTGTTATGTAGTAATGAACCAAGTGAGCTGACATGATCACCTCTGAAAGGTGTGGTATTCAGACTATCTTTGCAATTTAATAAAAATATAAATCAGAAATAAATTGAAATAAATGCCTCCAAAAACAAGAGGAGTTTGCTAGAGCAGGCCTCTCCAAACTTGGCAACTTTAAGCCTGGTGGACTTCAACTCCCAGAAACTGGCAAAGCTGGCTGGCGAATTCTGGGAATTGAAGTCCACTAGGTTTAAAGTTGCCAAAGTTGGAGAGCCCTGTGCTAGAGCACAAGTTGCATCTGCTGCTGAAATGAGAAAGGGAAGAAGAAAAACAGCAGATGGCAGCAGATGACTTATTCTGGCTGTGTTCAGAAACTAGGCAGGGTTAAACCTTCATAATACTTTTAAGGGAAACCTTTCAGAGCAATAGACTCTTAGGAAGTTGAAAGATAATTTCAGTGGTTGTAACTAGCAAACTATTTCTATATTACTCACAAGAAAACTACACAGATTTAAATTAAAACAAGCTAAATATTTATTGAATGTTAGAAAAAGCTTTCCAAGAGGGGTACAATTGGTCATTCCCCTTTGATTAGCTGAGTTCAAATGGAAAATAAATAGCTATTAGTCTGAGATGCTTTAATTTACATTTCTGAAAGGCTGAATTTGATAATCTAATTGGTGCTTTTAAAGCCCTGGTCCCACTGCACTTACGGATGCAAAGAGGATGTAAAACGTTAAAAAAAGCTTGCCATCCATTGGAAAACGCTATGCATCTGTTGTGTACCCACTGCATATGTTTTTCATACGCTCTATCCCTCGAGCATCCATCCACCAAGATTTCATCCGTGCAAGAAGTTTTGAGCTGCACAAAACTTTGTGAATGGATATGATGTACATCCGCGACATATACGGGCAACAAACGTTCTATGTCCGTTATCATCTGTTAAACGTCCGCTGTATCCTCTCTGCATCCTCTGGCCATCCCCTCAACTCACCTCCACTGCAGCTGAAAATGGAAAGAGGGAGGAAACAAAAGGTACACGGAACGTCTACACAACGTTAGTAGCATGGAAATAGAATGGATGTAAGCGTATGCATCTCATATATAAAGTATTAAAAATGGACAAAACGTTTGTATCTGGGATGTATCTCGGATATTTAGGATGTCTGCAGTATGTCTAGAGTATATAGAAGGACACCTAGCGGACAACCGATATTTTCCATAAAAAGGGGGAGAAAATCATCTGGATCGCTGGGATGGTGGACCATACAGTCCCACTATGCTTGCACTGGAAGTTTATCTATCCCACAACTATCCTTATCTATCCCACAAGCATGCAAAGGCTTAACCATTTTTTCAAAGTTTTCACCAACACTTTATTAAGTAAAAAAAATGAACCAAGTAAACTAAGTGTGTTAAGCAAAGATAACCTTTATTAACTTTCTCAGGTAAACTTTATGACTTTATTGAATAAGCAAAATGAACCAAGTAAACTGTATTAAGTGTCTTAAACAAAGATAAACTTTCTTAGGTAAACTTTATGACTGTATTAAATAAGCAAAATGCACCAAGTAAAGTATCTTAAGCAAAGATAAACTTAACAAGTAAACAACTCAGTCTCTGACACTATTTTCAGTCACTCTGAGTCATGTCCTTGGTCTCAGCTGTTAAGCGGGCAGGGACTGTGGAGGTGGCTGTGGCTTGAGTGCTGGTCTGAGGCATCATTAGGGTGCTTGGCCCGAGGGTACAACAGGGGATGGTGTGTTCAAGAAGCTGTCCGAGACCTGACTCAGTCCCATGAGGTTGAGAGGCCCCTCCTCAAGGACTTGAGATGTCAGGCCCAATACTGATGACAGATTGTCCGTTGATGGGCTTGGCTGTGGGGTGGAGGAAGGAGGAGTGTAGTGGGGCTGTCTGGTCTGCAGCTGGGTGAGGACTGGCGTCTGTGGCGTCCGATGAACCTGGACCTGGACTGGGAAGTTCTGCTTCTTCTGTGGGAAGTCCTGGTAGTTGTAGCCTTGGTAGGTGAGGGGCTGTTGAAAGCCGTGGAAGGGCTGTGACATCGCCTGGAGTGTAGGAGCAGACCTGGACTGGGTAGGAGCAGCTTCAGCTGGGCCTTGAGGGTTGTGCAGAAGTGCTGGGATCTTCTACTTCATCACCTGGTACTGGGCCTCGGGCAGGTCCCTCAGGGTCTGGCTCATGTAGGTGTTGAAGGTGTTCTGGCCTGAGGAAGCTCTGTTCAAGTGGACCAGCTGAGAGAGAACTTCTGTGCTGGTCTTCATTGTGTCCCTGATCTCCAACAGCACACAGCACACAGGAAACAGCACACAGAAACAGCACACAGGAAACAGTGGTTCTGGCCCTCCAGTCTGCCTTTCTGCCTGCATCCTCTGGAGCTGGGGGTGGGTTGGCCTCTGGTGGCTGCTGCTTCTTCCTCCATTTGTGACAGCAGGGCATCATCCCCCACAGGATCCTACAAGTCTGCTGGCATGGGGAGTGCAGCTGTCGGAGGGGTCTCTGCTGTGGGGCCCTCTGAAGACACCTGCCTGGACAGGGTAGCTGGCTCCTGGCTGGAAGAGGACTGGCTGTTTGTGGGCTGTCTGAGGGAGAGGGGTGTCAAAGGGGCTGCTCCTCGGTGGCGGATCTCACCCTCCAGGAAACTGCACTTGGCCAATACGTACATCTCCCGGTCAGTGAGCTTGACAGTGGCCTGCCCGGATTTCTTGAGGTGTAGCTTGCCATACCAGGTGTGCATGTACTTCCACCATCCCAGGAGTACTTCTGCAGTGTATCCCAGGCTCTCTGCCTTGTCTCTCCAAGCTGCCTGCTTCTTCTTGGTGTCTCGATACAGTCTGTGGCCCTTTCTCCAGAGGTACTCATTTTCCCTCAGCCATTCCAGCACCTCATCCTCATGCTCCTTGGAAACGGTGTACTGTTCCCTCTCTCCCTTCTCCTTCCCTTGCCTCTTCCTCCCTCTGGCAGGGGCTTCAGCAGGGCCTTCAGGGGCTTGAGCAGCAGGGCCTTCAGCAGCAGGGCTTTGAGGGCCTTGGGGCTGGTCCACCACAGCAGTAGCAGCAGCAGCAGGTTCTGAGTCAGTGCCAGGGGGTGGGATGCTGGTTCTGTCCTTCTTGTCAGGGCTGGCACGAATAGGCACGGGCTTCCTCTTCTTGCCTGACTGACGAACCATGGTGTTCCTGCAAGATGTATGTGGCAGCACGTTTTTTCCCTGTATGCTGTCTGCGTGCGTGCTGGATCCTTTTATATCCATGGAGCTGACGCAATTCATACTCCCTGCATGCGCAGTGAACACTTTGCATCCGATATACATCTGTGCGGCATCTGCTTTGTTTCCTCTAGGCATCCGTGATGCATCCACTTCATCCACTATGCATCCACCCCTTCCGCTATACGTCTGCTTCGCAATTCTCCCCCGGAAGCCCTTTGGATGTGTCATCTGCTTCCATTCGCTGTCATCTGCTAGGCTTCCTATGAACATCCGTTTAACATCCCCGCTACATACTACCCATGTCCATTCTTTTCCGTTCTTTTCTGTTCTGTTTATGCAAATTTTTGCCACTTTTTGGAGCGGATGAGAACGGATGGAGCCACCCCTGAAATTTTGCTCGTCCGCTGTGTCCTTTATGCATATGTTTTGTGTCCGTCGGCCAGTGGGATCTAGCCTTAATTCTGTGATTCTATGGACATGTTCTTCTGTCACTTCTGAGCCTAGTTAAATTTCAGACAGGCTTTACTTTTGAACAGTAAGGAGGAACTTGAGATTCTAGGCACTTGCAACTTATCAGTATTAATTTGTAGTTAACATCATGCAATCAATGGAAGATGGTACACAACCAATAGCAGAGGCAGGGAAAGCCCTCAAGTCCCAACTCAAGATGGGGAATTTGTTGTTCAAATTTGTGAAAAGGAGAAAAAAGCTTTGCTCACCTTTTCTTGAAACTAACTTAGAGCCCCCAAGCTCATTCATTTTTTTCTTTTCTTCTCTCCCCAATAGCACCCCAGTAACCTTGCTGATACAATTGTCAATTCAGGCAAATGGTGAGTAACATATATATTTTCCAATATATCTAAAGTGGGAAAAAGACAATGCTTGGGATCTAGAGGACAATTTGTGTATTATTCTGGAAAAAACAGTGACTTGGGTGTGCTGGAAAATAACCTGATTAGGACTACATTTTTTAAAAAACTTAAACAAGTTTTACACCACGAACTTAGGCAAATTCAGCCTGTCATACTCAAGTGTGCTATGTAAATCCTAAAAAACTGGTTTAAGATCTGATGAACCAAAGAATCTGGATGAGTCTCGAACATCAATCCATTCCCCGCCCTCAAGTTTACAGTATCTTCTGTATCATCCAACCATTTCTGAGGTTAAATGAAGCCTGAATCCATTATTGTTATTGTAGCACAAAGTTTGATGACTCCGGATGATTCTGTAGATCTCACTTTGGACTCCTGCAGAAGAACTCTACCATAACTGAATTATCTGAGAGCCCTGAAATATTGGAAAGACTGAATGGGGAGCATAGAAGGGGGCCTTGAGGGGGAAGTCAAATGATCTACTTACTCCCGATTTCCACAAACAGTGATTCTTGCTCTGCTTTTTCCTCAGCATGTTGTCACCTCATTTTTGCTCCAGTGTCCTTTCTTGCCTTGTGCAGAGGCTGGGCAGAAGTGCATCAAGACCAGTCTCTCTTCTTTTACCACCAACCCTATTACAGAAGCCACACATATCATATTTGGAGCAGAACTACAACAATCCATCTAATCTTCTCCTAATCTGTTTGTTCAGTCAGTTCCTGTGTCAATAAAGTGAATTGATTGATTAATCCGGATCCCTCTCCCTGTTGGAAAGGTCAGCAACATCTAATGTGGGGTGGAAGACAATGGGTGAAGAGATGCTCTAGTTTAGAAGATGGCAGGTCTGAGCAGATGTCTTACAATTATCAGCTATGTACAAAGCAGTTTTGTTCATTCATTTATTGATCGGGTAAGTGGGTGGGGAATTTGCAATAACTTCATATGGGGAGGACAGTATCCAACACTGGTGAGGCTGTGCCAGGAGGAGAAGCATTTCTTTGTATTAGTGTGTGTGAGTCTGGGCGTAAAGAAATCCTTGGTTCCCCTGAGTGTCATCTTCTTCTTTACCAGGAAAATTTACTCCTTTTCCTCCTGCTGCAAAAAGAGAGACAGATAGGGACAGACAGGCAAAGGCACAGAGGAAGCTGACCCCCCAAAACAGTCATCCACAATGTCAAAATGACCCCAAATGTTCTTAGAATCTTTCTAGTGTAACTCAATTACCTACTACTTTCAGAACCTGCTTCACCAGCAGGCCTTGGGCTCTCATTGTTTCCCCAGTAAGGCTTTCTCTGTTTCTCCAGTTCTGACTATCAGGGTCTGAATTCCTATTGAATCTCAAGAATCAGTCCCCTTCATGGAGATCTGGGCCACTGGAGGAATGAACAGGGTATCCTATGGTGGGATGGGCTGGAGAAAGGGGCTGAGGCTCACCTAAATAAAGGTATGTCTACGGTGATGCAGTGCAGTCTCCTTTTCATAAGTAAGGGGGGCATTACTGCGGTAAAAGCGCAAGCGGTATAGCAGCCGTACCCAGTGCCCAAAGACCTCGTTCTGCCTGAGAGGATGTGTTAGAAGTTGCAGATAAAAAGTGCGGCCATTAGCCAGGCGGACTTTGAGCTGGAACCGCGACTCATCATGGATATAGAGACGGACGAACTTCAAGGGCAGAAGCCTGGGGAAGGAGGAGATGGAAGATGTACGTGGATGGGAAGAAACTGGAGAGAAAGCCAGATTTGTCCATGGGAGGGTTTAAAAAAATCAAAATGCTGACTGCATCAGCACAATCAAAGCTGCCATCTTGAATTTTTTTAATCATCCCTCTCCTCAACACTCCTGTTTAAAACCAGATGCACATACATTTTTTCTGGATCGAAGTTTCTATTCAGCCTCTGAGTGATGTGCTCAGGGCTGATCTCCAAAATAGTGTGTAGAGATAAAGGAAGTGGAGCATGACTAGGGCAAAATGTAATTTTAATATCAACTATTGTTTAAAAACTAAAGTGAGGCAGTATAAGGGCTCCTCATACATGTCATTATTTCCCATCTTCTATCACATTAAAATTTAGCATCTGGATACATTTTACAAGGTGAACCACAGATAAGGCCTTGGGGATATATCCCTGAAGGATGGTGATGCAGTGAAAGGCACTCACGCAAACAGCTGCAACTCCTCATCAGGGAAAGGTAGTGCCTCAGGACATTGACATTCACACCGTTCTGTTAGGCAGGGAACTGGTCGTGCCAGAAGCATAAGATCAGGCATCTCTAGATGTGCGCTGCTGGCAGCGATGCCCATGGTGACTCTGGTGGCAATATCTCCTGCCTTGGTAACCTGGAAGGGAAACATTCATTTTGAGGGTCCTTTGCACTTTTACACTATAACAAGAGAAAGTTTTGAAATGGTCCTCACATAACAACTATTAAGCTAAAATCAAAATATTGCTCATCCATTATTCTGTACAAATCCAGTTGTCTATTATTCTAAACAAATCCAATTGGGATACATTAATAAACAATAAGTTCAATTAACTACAGGCCAGAAAGCTGAATAAAACAAGGCAAAGTTAGAAAAAGGGCATCTCTTAATCCAAGTCACTGGAAATTTGCCAAGTTTTAAAAGACTGTTAAATAAAGATTGCCAGGGATAGAAATATTGTGCTCTTCCAGATATTTTAGAACTATAATTCCCAATGTTCCTTTTCATTGGCTACGCTTAGTACAGATGTTTCAAGTTGTAGATGAGCAGTATCTGTACAGCTGAAGGTTTTCAATCAATGAAATCAAGCAATGGTAATTTTAGGAATGAACTCAATTCATCTACTGAGGATTTATGACAAGGTCTCCCAAGGCAATGGCAACCATTGCTTTTGTATTGTTGTCAGTCCTTGTCAGTGAATTCAGTACAAGCAAAGCTTTATTGAATAGAAATTCTCAAACATTTTTCTTCTTGCAAGACCACTTGCAAGACATCTGTCTTCTTGCAAGACCACTTGCAAATTGGTGATAGGTGCAGAAAGATAATTTTGCTTCTGAAAATCAGTGGCAACCTTGACTATCCAGTGCAAAGGATATATGCTTATTTTGTCAGCAATGTTTACTAAAACTGGTATAAATTTTGTCAGATTTAGCTTTGATTTAGCATTTATTCTGATTAGGCTAAGTGCATCAATCAATTACATTAAATATCCCACCTTTTTGCAAGGAGCCCTAGATGGTCTAGAAAGGACTATACCTATACAGAAAAACCTGGCTTCAAGTCTTTCAATGAACTCCCTGGATATCCTGATCCTACATTTAACCAATAGAACAAATGGGCTTCTTCTTAGTTTCTGTGTGCTTCTTACATATATTTGTTGGACCATGATAGTAGGCTAGGTATCTCAAACTTATCTCTTATAGTCCATATGTAGTTCTTCATCAACAGGAGAGAATATTAAGGCAGCAGATGCTCTTTGGCAGGTATTATAGATTCTTCCTGCTTAAAAAGAAAACATGACTTGGCTTTGCAACCAGTTGATAAGCAGCATTCCTAGTCCTGTTATAGCTCAGGCCAAGTCCTGCCAGCTTGTCATTGGTGTCAAAAAGTTGAGGTAGGATAGTTGCCAGGATCTCTACTTGCTTACTGTCCACTGTCCACTGTCCACTGTCCACTGTCTCTGAACTCCCTGCTAGTAGCCTGTGCCCAGCCCTGCAAATAAAGTTAAGGAAAGACCAGTGTTTCTCTGAGGACCTGTTTGGATCATTAGCAGTCATCAGTTGGGGCATTTCAGGAAAGGAAAACAGAGAAAGGAAACATAGTGGTAGGCATGCCTCAGTACAAACCTTGGAAACCTAGTTAGGAAGGGTAGGTATTTATGTGACAGAATAAGGCTGCACACTTGGCGAGGCCTTTGCCAGGCACTCTGCCATGAGGGACTGAGGCAAAACAAAAATGAAAAGAGCTTCATTCACCTCAAAGCTCTCTTTGCTGATCACCCAGGAGTTACCCTCAGATGGAGAAGTCTCAGTCTTTTCCCTTTCTGGTACCCAAATTAGACCTTTCATCCCATTTGGGATTAAGTCTCACAGTATAGGTGAAACTTAAAATCAATGCACCTAAATAATATTATTTGCAGAATAATGTTCAAGAATACTTGTCTTTTCTGAGGAGATAAATTCTACTAAGTTGTAGTAATTAACATAAAGGTTTTAAGCTATTATTGAACAACCATCACCAAAACAAACACTGGCATGCTCGCTAATGAAAAAAGCTGCCAAATAAGTATAATAAGAAGGAGCATGTATGTTTGCTGCCTAATGTTATTTGTAAAAATAATAAAAGTAGGACATAAATAAACAATCAAATAGTGGAATGGTGAAGGCATTTACACACACGAAGCAGAACAACTGAGTTTTTTTAAAACAAACTGCCCTTGTTTTTTAAAAAAAAAGTGAAAAAAGAAAAATAGATACATCCTAGAAAAAAGCACCTTTCCACTGATTTTTTTTACAGTTGGAGTGCCTTTTCAAAAATAGTACAGACTACTAATTATATTCAGCAAATGCAGTAACACTTCTCCCCCAAGCAAATTAAACACATCTTACCACTCAAAAGCACTATTTTAGCTTTATATATGGCAAAATAAGTGTAAAAAATTATTTTTTTTTGTGGAGCCTTATCTGACTCAAGAAAAGTTAAAACTTGCTCCTTTTCGGTAGAGTTTTAAAATCTTCAGCCTCAGCTAATGCAAGCCTGTTGGAGGGGGCTAGGTTGACTGGGTGGAAATAATTTATTTATTCCATTCTCAAAGTTTCTCAAATAATGGAATAGCCAGTATAGAAAGTAAAATAAAATAGTTATAACAATAAAATAATATTGCAGAGACACACATATCTAACATGCCTATGAAGAAGAAAAGTCATAGATCGTCTTACAATCATAATTTCCATTGCTGAGCAAAATGGTTGTTAAATCATGGCTGATGTTGTGATTTTTGCCACAGTTGTTAAACAAGCATCATTATTAAGCAAATATAGCTTCTCCTATTGGTTTTGTTTGTTGGGAAGGTCACAAATGACAATCACATGATCCCAGGGTGCTGCAACAGTTGTAATTACATGCTGGTTACCAGGCGCCAGAATTTTGATTATATATCCCTGGGAATGCTGCCATGGTTGTCAAGTGTGAGGACTGTTTGTAAGTCACTTTTTTCAGTACTGTACATAACTTGAAGGGTTGAATGAAGGTAGTCTGCAAAGGGTGCTGAAAAAAGTATGTAGAGGATATGAAGTATATAATCTCAAGGATACCATATCCACGAAAAGACTGCACTTGCCCTTATTCCTTTCACAAAAACATTGGAGGAGACCTCAGGGTTCAAATTTTCAGAATCTGAAAATACCGGGGATATTTTTCAAATTTCCTTCCCACTCTGCTTCACCTGTAAAAAATTGCTTTCATACAGATGACAATCTTTCAGCGCTCCATATTCCCCACTGTCCAGGCACCTCCTCAGGTCTCCCATTTCAAAACCTAGATATCCAGAGGACACAGAAGAATCCAGGCTATAGTGGTAGACACTCTGTGGGGAGAACATGAAGAGGAAATTTAAGGGAAAGATCTGAAAGAACTTCAAATTTCTATTTTAAATTAATGAAAGGAGAGCAGCTTGGAAAGCCAGGAGTGCTGTAAGATATTTTGCTCCTTGAAGTGAAAAACAAGATGATTATCCTTTTTTTCATGCATAGTAACAGTTTGGGTTAGTAAATGAAATTTACAGGTAATCCTGAAGTTATGACTGCCAGTGCCTGCCCATGACAGTTGTAATTCATGCCCAATTTTAACTTTTTTTTTTGCAATGATCATTAAGCAAACCTACAATTTGTTATGGTCTGGCTTTGCTGAAATCTGGAAGTAAATGCCATAAATGTGGCCCAGCTGCTAAGTGCCCAAAGTGAGGACTGTGGTGGTGAGGGAATCACCAGAATTTTGAATCTGGGTCATAAGTATCTGCCGGGTAGGTCTGTGGTAACAGCCATAAACTGAGGGCTCTTGTACTTCAGTATTGTATGTTCCATTCCACCCAAGGACAATAGCACAGACCCTCATATCTGGTCCCTGCTTCTCCCAACATTCACCACCTAAAATAGCTATCTCATTTCCCTTTAAAAAAAAAAACATGTTTCAATTTACAAATTCCTCAGTGCAATCCCCACCATCTTCTGTTTAACAATTAGATTTGACAAGAAGTAATTTTTGGGTTCTTTCCAATTGCTGGAGAGAACAATTGTCAGTCAGTCATGAAAAGATTGGACCCAATTGCAACTGGCAACTATTTTACATTAATGCCACATTCTCTTGTGATCATCTGTTGGAGGGCTGATGGTAAGGGGGCTAAAGGCCTGGTCCCACTGGCCGACGGATGCAAAACGTATGCATAAAGGACACAGCGGACGAGCAAAATTTCGGACGTGGCTCCATCCGTTGTCATCCGCTCCAAAAAGTGGTGAAAATTTGCATAAATAGAATGGAAAAGAACGGAAAAGAACGGACGTGGGTAGTATGTAGCGGAGATGTTAAACGGATGTTCATAGGAAGCCTAGCGGATGAAAGCGGATGGAAGCGGATGACACCTCCGAAGGGGTTCTGGAAGAGAATTTCGAAGCGGACGCATAGCGGAAGGGGCGGATGCATAGTGGATGAAGCGGATGCATCACGGATGCTAATAGTAAACAAAGGGGATGCCGTGCGGATGTATATCAGATGCAAAGCGTTCACTGCGCATGTGGGGAGTATGAATTGCAGCTCCGTGGATAAAAAAGGATGCAGCACGCACGCAGACAGCATACAGGAGAAAGACGTGCTGCCACATACATCTTGCAGGAACACCATGGTTCGTCAGTCAGGCAAGAAGAGGAAGCCCATGCCTACTCATTCCAGCCCTGGCAAGAAGGACAGAACCAGCATCCCACCCCCTGGCACTGACTCGGAACCTGCTGCTGCTGGTGCTGCTGGTGCTGCTTGTGCTGGTGCTGGTGCTGCTGCTGCTGTGGTGGACCACCCCAGGGCCCTCAAAGCCCTGCTGCTGAAGGCCCTGCTCCTCAAGCCCCTGAAGGCCCTGCTGCTCAAGCCCCTGAAGGCCCTGCTGCTCAAGCCCCTGAAGGCCCTGCTGAAGCCCCTGCCAGAGGGAGGAAGAGGCAAGGGAAGGAGAAGGGAGAGAGGAAACAGTACACCGTTTCCGAGGAGCATGAGGATGAGGTGCTGGAATGGCTGAGGGAGAACGAGTACCTCTGGAGAAAGGGCCACAGACTCTATCGCGACACCAAGAAGAAGCAGGCAGCTTAGAGAGACAAGGCAGAGAGCCTGGGATACACTGCAGAAGTACTCCTTGGATGATGGAAGTACATGCACACCTGGTATGGCAAGCTACACCTCAAGAAATCAGGGCAGGCCACTGTCAAGCTCACTGATGTATGTCATGGCCAAGTGCAGTTTCCTGGAGGGTGAGATCCGTCACCGAGGAGCAGCCACTCTGAGACCCCTCTCCCTCAGACAGCCCACAGACAGCCAGTCCTCTTCCAGCCAGGAGCTAGCTACCTTGTTCAGGCAGGTGTCTTCAGAGGGCCCCACAGCAGAGACCCCCCCCCGACAGCTGCACTCCCTATGCCAGCAGACTTGGAGGATCCCGTGGAGGATGATGCCCTGCTGTCACAAATGGAGGAAGAAGTAGCAGCCACTAGAGGCCAACCCATCCCCACCCCCATCCCCAGCTCCAGAGGATGCAGGCAGAGAGGCAGACTGGAGGGCCAGGACCACAGTGTGCTGTTGGAGATCAGGGACACAATGAAGACCAGAACAGAAGTTCTCTCTCAGCTGGTCCACTTGGACAGAGCATGCTCGGGCCGGAACACCTTCATTACCTACATGAGCCAGACCCTGAGGAACCTGCCCGAGGCCCAGTACCAGGTAATGAAGTAGAAGATCACAGCACTTCTGCACAGCCCTCAAGGCCCAGCTGAAGCTGCTCCTACCCAGTCCAGGTCTGCTCCTCCACCCCAGGCTACGACTACCAGGACTTCCCACAGCACAAGCACACCTTCCCAGTCCAGGTCCAGGTTCATCGCACGCCACAGACGCCACACCTCGCCCAGCTGCAGACCAGGCAGCCCCACTATACTCCTCCTTCCTCCACCCCACAGCCAAGCCCGTCAACGGACAATCTGTCATCAGTATTGGGCCTGACATCTCAAGTCCTTGACGAAGGGCCTCTCAACCTCACGGGACTGAGTCAGGTCTCGGATAGCTTCCTGAACACACCACCACCTGTTGTACCCTCGGGCCAAGCACCCTAATGATGCCTCAGAGCAGCACTCAAGCCACAGCCACCTCCACAGTCCCTGCCCGCTTAACAGCTGAGACCAAGGACATGACTCAGAGTGACTGAAAATAGTGTCAGAGAATGAGTTGTTTACTTGTTAAGTTTATCTTTGCTTAAGACACTTTACTTGGTGCATTTTGCTTATTTAATACAGTCATAAAGTTTA
>BLBF01000051.1:13025747-13103232 GCA_015471245.1 Laticauda colubrina
CACAACTATCCTTATCTATCCCACAACTATCCTTATCTATCCCACAAGCATGCAAAGGCTTAACCATTTGTTAAAAGTTTTCACCAACACTTTATTAAGTAAAAAAAATGAACCAAGTGTCTTAAGCAAAGATAACCTTTATTAACTTTCTTAGGTAAACTTTATGACTTTATTAAATAAGCAAAATGAACCAAGTAAACTGAATTAAGTGTGTTAAGCCAAGATAACCTTTATTAACTGTCTTAAGTAAACTGTATGACATTATTAAAAAAGCAATATGACCAAAGTGTCTTAAGCAAAGATAAAGTGAACAAGTAACAACTCAGTCTCTGGCACTATTCTCAGTCACTCTGAGTCATGTCCATGGTCTCAGCTGTTAAGCGGGCAGGGACTGTGGAGGGGGCTGTGGTTTGAGTGCTGGTGTGAGGCGTCATTGGGGTGCTTGGCCCCGAGAGTACAATAGGGGATGGTGTGTTCAGGAAGCTCTCAGAGAGCTGACTCAGTCCCATGAGGTTGAGAGGCCCTTCATCAAGTACCTGGGATGTCAGGCCCAATACTGATGACAGATTGTCCGTTGATGGGTTTGGCTGTGGGGTGGAGGAAGGAGTGGTATAGTGGGGCTGTCTGGTCTGCAGCTGGGCGAGGTGTGGCCTCTGTGGCATGCGATGAACCTGGGCCTGGACTGGGAAGGTGTGCTTGTGCTGTGGGAAGCCCTGGTAGTCATCGCCTTTCAACAGCCTTAAGAGGCTGTTGAAAGCCGTGGAAGGGCTGTGACATTGCCTGGGGTGGTGGAGCAGACCTGGACTGGGTTGGAGCAGGTTCAGCTGGGCCTTGAGGGTTGTGCAGAAGTTCTGTTATCTTCTCCTTCATCACCTGGTACTGGCCCTCAGGCAGATCCCTCAGGGTGTGGTTCACGTAGGTGATGAAGGTGTAGCTGCTCGAGGATCCTCTTTCAAAGTGGACCAGCTGAGAGAGAAGTTCTATGCTGATCTTCATTGTGTCCCTGATCTCCAACAGGACAGTATGGCTCTAGTCCTCCAGTCTGCCTCTCTGCATGAATCCTCTGGAGCTGGGGGTGGGGGTGCGTTGGTCTCTGGTGACTGCTGCTTCTTCCTCTATTTGTGACAGGGGATCCTCCAAGTCCTCCGGCATGGGGAGTGCAGCTGTCAGGGAGGTCTCTGCCGTGGGGCCCTCTGAAGACACCTGCCTGGACAGGGTAGCTGGCTCCTGGCTGGAAGAGGACTGGCTGTCTGTGGGCTGTCTGAGGGAGAGGGGTGTCAGAGAGGCTGCTCCTCAGTGGCGGACCTCACCCTCCAGGAAACTGCACTTGGCCATGACGTACATCTCCCAGTCAGTGAGCTTGACAATGGCCTGCCCGGATTTTTTGAGGTGTAGCTTGCCATACCAGGTGTGTATGTGCTTCCACCATCCCAGGAGTACATCTGCAGTGTACCCCAGGCTCTCTGCCTTGTCTCTCCAAGCTGCCTGCTTCTTCTTGGTATCCCAATACAGTCTGTGGCCCTTTCTCCAGAGGTACTCGTTCTCCCTCAGCCATTCCAGCACCTCATCCTCATGCTCTTTGGAAACAGTGTACTGTTTCCTCTCTCCGTTCTCATTCCTTTGCCTCTTCCTCCCTCTGGCAGGGGCTTCAGCAGGGCCTTCAGGGGCTCGAGCAGCAGGGCCTTCAGCAGCAGGGCTTTGAGGGCCTTGGGGCTGGTCTACCACAGCAGCAGTAGCAGTAGCAGCAGCACCAGCACCATCAGCAGCTTCAGAGTCAGTGCCAGGGGGTGGGATGCTGGTTCTGTCCTTCTTGCCAGGGCTGGCACGAATAGGCACCGGCTTCCTCTTCTTCCCTGACTCACGAACCATGGTGTTCTTTCAAGATGTATGTGGCAGCACGTGTTTCCTCTGAATGCTGACTACGTGCGAGCTGGATCCTTTTATATCCGCGGACCTGACGCAATTCATACTTCCCACATGCGCAGTGAACGCTTTGCATCCGATATACATCCGCGCAGCATCCGCTTTGTTTCCTCTAGGCATCCGTGATGCATTTGCTTCATCCGCTATGCATCCGCCCCTTCCGCTATACGTCTGCTTCGAAATTCTCCCCCGGAAGCCCTTTGGATATGTCATCCGCTTCCATCCGCTGTCATCCGCTAGGCTTCCTATGAACATCCGTTTAACATCCCCGCTGCATACTACCCACGTCCATTCTTTTCCATTCTTTTCTGTTCTGTTTATGCAAATTTTCGCCACTTTTTGGAGCAGATGACAACAGATGGAGCCACCCCCCAAAATTTTGCTCATCTGCTGTGTCCTTTTTGCATATGTTTTGTGTCCATCAGCCAGTGGGACCTAGCCTTAAAGGGAAAAACAAAACAATCCAACTCATGCAGGACTCTTAGTTTTACCTTAGGATGTTGTTTTAATTCAGCCATAGCTTGTCTTGATCTAGATCATAACAGGACAACTTTGACTTGTTTTTTAAATTCACCTCAAGCTTTGTTCATGTTTCAGTGCAGCTTTGTCAATACAAGATACAGCAAACAATAACATGAATGCAGAGCCTAGGGGAAAAGATTGAATGCTTGGCAACCTCTCAATTAAATAATTAATTCCATATTGTAAGGGTAGAAAAATTGAATTTGACTCTTTTCTAGTCATATTTGAGCAGCAGTGACAGTAAAACAAAGAAAAAAATAATAATGATGCAATTCCCTAAAAACATTGGGTTTTTTTGTTGAATTCTCCTCTTGAAAAAGGGGAGCGGTGGGGGAAGGCATCTTTGTATGAATTACAAATCTAGGAAAAGTAGAATCATAAGTCATCACAACCAGAATATTTCTTATATCAGTTAAAACTTTGGATTCTTGCTAAACTGGAGACATTCAACCAATCTCCAATATCTCAGCATAACCAGACTGTTTTGTGACGATATAGAATACTTTATTGGCCAAATGTGATTGGACACACAAGGAATTTGTCTTGGTGTAAATACTCTCAATATATATAAAGAAAAGGTACATTCGTTAAGAATTATAACGTACAACACTTAAATGATAGTCATAGGGTACAATCATCAATCAAATCATACTAGGAAACAGTCAAGTGGGAGGGGTGATAAAAAGTGGTGAGAAGATTAACAGTAATAGTAGTGTACACTTTGTAAATAGTTGAACAGTGTTAAAACGAAGAGCAGCTGCCACCATTGCTTAGGAAGTGGGATAGATAACTTGTTTTTTTTCTTGCACGCACACAGGATTGCAAACAGTACAAAATTTATTTTGATGGTTATTCTATTTACTAAGTAAGGGAATACAGCAGGAGACTCTAGCACAGCTAAAGAAAATATCTCCATTATATTTTACTTCCTTTTGCAACAGTTGAAGCATCCATTCTGCTAAGGGTGACCGGTCATCCAAAATAATCTTCTCTTTTTTCTGATTTAGATCCAGAAAAACTGCAGATTGTTATTTCATCCTTTCGTCGCCTTCAAAAACAGAGGAGACAATGGTCGACCGTTCTGTAAGAGACTGAAGAATGAGGCGCAAGCAAATTCATATTTGGCGCAAGCACCATATTTTCTTGTGCAGTTTCTTCCCCATCAACTCGAGTTCGGCCTGCTACGTCATCATTTCTCCTCAGCGCTTGCAGCTGCGAGACAAGCCGCCACTAGGTGCGGCGCGAGCGGAGAGCGACGACTTACGAGAGGCGCTAAGCCGCAAGACGCCGTTGATTGGCCTTCGCTCGGCTCTTGAACGCGGCACTTCGGCCCCATAATGCTTTGCGGTTGCTCTGCCCACCCCCCCCCTCTCTTTTATTTTTAAATCACGTGATCCGTGGAGGGAACTATGGCGGCCGCCGAACAACCGGTGTGCGTCTGCCTCTTCCTTGTCCTCGCCCTCCTTCTTTCCTCCTCGCCGCAGGTTCTTGTCCGGGCCTCTGCCGCCTGCCGGGGAGAGGCAGTTGTCAAGGTAACATGGTTGAGTGCAGAGCTGACAAGCTCTTTTATTCCAGGATATCAGCCTTGCTAGACGGGACCAAACGTCAAACTGGTGTCTTCATAAATGCTTAAGGAATTGTAAAAAAATGTTCACAGGAATGCTGCTTCTGAGTCTGGATGCTTCATTTAACCATAATTAATGGTTGCAAATAGTTCCCCCCCCCCCTCCACCAGTACTATTTCGGCTTGTGGCTCGATTTGCATCTTGTGGCAGTGAGTCCCATAGTTTAACTATGTACTTAGTGATGCCGGTCTTGAATCTCCTAACGTGCAGTTTCATTAAATGGCTTGGGATCTGGAGTTACGAGAGTTGAAATATGTATATATGATCTTCACAAAGCGTTCTTGGTGGATGTGTTTTCATTTAATTAGACGCAGCTTCATGAGCTCTGCCATTAGCATTCATAAACTAAGTAATAACTTTAGGACTAAATCAGGATGCATCAATGTATTCTGATTTGGGGAAGGAAGTAGCTTAGCAATTGTTTAAGAGATAGCAAAAGAGGCTGGGACTTAAATGCCATCTGGGCATAAAATAATGGACACGCTTATTGTATGTACAATGGCTTTCTTTGAGAGCTCGAGATGGGGATCTTCTTCATTTTACCCCAACAACCACCACTCTGTGAGGCCAGGTTGAACCGAGAGAGTGACAAGCCCAAAATTATCATTGAATTTTCATAACTATGATGGACTGAATCCTGAGCCTCTATGATCTTAAAACATTTAAAATTAAGGTTTCCTGGGATTTAGTTGATGGATAGCTGCCTTATTCTAAATCATTGTTGATATATCCAGTTTAGCATTGGGAGATTTGAAAGATCAGGCTAAGGATTGAGGATATCTATGGATAACCAATATTGATGGCACATAATATCTAGCTCAGAGTTATAGCCAATAACCTGAGACAATTCTCCAGAATTTCCATCTGAAGAATTTGTCAGCTCATTCACTAGTTGAACTGGAAACTTCCTTATCTGCTTGAAAAACTATGTCCTCCTACAAAGGCATTATTTCCTTGTATTCTTCTAACAATCTCACAGGTTTGGGTAACAAAAAGGAGCTTCTCAAAATATTGAAAGATATTTTATGCAACAATTCAGTCAAAAGATTATGTGAATTTGAATCATTTCTAATTTTGCCTGTGCCTAGTCTAACTTATTTGATTATATAGGTTCTAGTTATAAAAACTTGTTCCATAATAAATATCATAGACTGGAAAGCATCATAGTTTTGTTGGTCATATTTAATGCTATAAATCTGTGGTCTCTTTTTACAGGTGGTGGCAGTATAATTACCAAAACGTAAAATACTATTTTAAATTATGAGCAGAAAAGTTTTACTATTATGTGGGATGTAACATTAGCACACATAGGGCAAAATTTGGGTCACTGAAGCTTGGAACAATTTATAGGAGCTTTGTAACATTCATGATCTAGTTCTGTTGCTTTCAGTCTGGTGAAGCCCGAGATTCTGAAACTTGTGGATTGAATCTGCAGCTGGAGCATTCATTTGAGTTAGGTGAGTATATAGTGAGCATGAGCAAGATTGAACTGGACAGTTTGCCCACATTATTGGTAAGTAGCAGTAATTAGGCCCATTTCATAGTCACATTAGTTTCCACTTTTCGTAGGGCATTTATGCATACAAATGTATAAAGACACTGTGGGAACCTTGGAACCATAGACTTCTCCATTTCAAATATGCAGAGGTAGGCAGTCTTTGAGTGGTAAGCACCTCTCCTAGGCCTGGTTTACTACCTTCAAATTACTCCTGAACTGAGGGTTGCCATTGTTAATTTACATTGGGAAGGATTAAGACACATACTAAAATCCTGTGAAACTTAGAAAATAGATCCTGGGTTTTTCTTCTTAGAATGTCTTTAAAGACCAAAATAGATGCTTTAAATATCTTAAAAATCTATACGTTCATGTGGAAGTTCTTGTGGAAATTTAACCTTGTGTGTTAATTGATAGGCAGCAAACAAAACAAAAAAAAAACCACACCCACCTTTGGGCAGGTTGGGGCCCATGGAATGCTCACTTCTATTCTTATTGTATTAACACATTCTGTATATGCTAAAGAGGAAAAGAATTGCATTGGCAGCAGTCTTAAAAATAGGGGAGGACTTTGGAGAGACACCCACTCCTATAAATGGCTAAAGGTCATTTATCTAAGAGTAATAAGATTAGGACTCTTTAAGACTAACTTGTGTTTCTTTTTCCTGAAGATGATAGCATTCATTTCAAAAAACGGGGTACAATCTTGTGGAATGTGGGTCCTGAACCTAGTCTCTCTCTGACCCAGAAGCAGTTAACTGAAGATGAGCGCAACAAACTTAGGGTGAGCGGGGAAGCCAAGGGAGAGAAGCTTTATTTTACTTTTTTAAAGGAAAATATATTAGAATGGGGGCACTTTGGAAGAGAAATAGCTTCTTTCTGAAAGGATGAAACAAATTTATTTGATATACTTGGAGCAGCAAATAAGGGTCTTGTATTTGATTGCTTTCCTGCATGGAAGACTAATACTATTTTGAGATCACCAGAGTGTAATTTCTATCTCCTTCAGATAGGATGAGATAGTGAGTTTCTGCTTTCAATGACTGTGTCTTCTTTTTTTGACAAACTCAGGAGGTAGCTACTGGAGGTGGACTGTACCGTTTAAGAATCCCACGACAGCCTCTGGGGAGCATTGAAGAGAAAGCTGTTGAGTATGTCACCACTTTTGTTAGAGCGGTAAGTGTCTTCACTGCTGTGGAGTTCTTGTACCATACAGGACACTTGCCTAAACAGGCATGGAAAATGCTCCATCATAGAATGTGCCAAGCCCCAAATATGCTGTTCTAATTATTTTGGACCCAGAATACCAAGAAAGTACCTTTGCAACATGTTCAAACGGTATCTTACTGAGACACTTGCGCATTACTAGACTGAAAGCAGCTAAAAAAATTGATTCCTGCACACTCTTGTGAGTTGAGCTTGACTCTAGTAAAATATCCAGGTGCAATATCTCCAAAGGTAGGAAGAGGAAAGTGCTTTTTTTTTCTTGGTTTGTTGAGTGGGATAAGTGAAAAAGCATGGTCTTGGGAGTTGATTTCCCTCCCCCTCAAGTAGTCTCTTGTGTCACATCCTGTATTAATCAGGAAATCATCTTCCTAATCCTGATGAGGCTGTTCTGATATTATTGAGGGAAGAGGTAATAGAATAACCTCCTTCCAATTGATTTTAGCTTAATTTCTGGGGATACGTTGGCAAAATCATGCATCTTTATTTGGCAGCAATGCAGAAATAGTATTCCACTGCCTTCTGAGATTTTATTTTCTTCCCTGTCCCTAGAGATTTCTAAGTAATAGAAACTAGACCTTATTTTTTGCCAGCTAAGATCAACTATATGCTGATTGATAGGAAGACAGTATCATGGTGGATTGTGACTGGGGAGATTCGGGTTCTGAGCCAGTCACTGTGTCTTCCTCATATCTTGTGTACTTGGATCATAGTCAAGTTTGGTTTGTTTTTTTTTGCAGTCTGAGAGTGCACTTTTCAGAAAGAAAAGCCAGCTTTGAGGCCAAAGGAAAGATAAGTAGTAATTCAGTGATATTACAAGAATGGCCAAAGTTAAATGTTTGACCTTTTTAGTGTGAGAATTGTAGTTTTTTTTTATTTTAGAAAGCCCTTTTTCCCACAAATATGAAAAAAAAATTGACAGTGCAGGTTTGCAGAAATAAGGCTTAAGAAATTACTAGTTTTACTTAAAGGAATATCAAGATATAAATATAAGAATAAGCATTGTATTCTTCTTTTGAAATATCTTTCTATCTGGTCCAATACTGGTGCCTCCTGAGAGGGAAAGTAGCACTGCAGAATCTCAGGGTTCTGAGATTAAACTTTTTGCCTGAGAAGTTGTGGCCTGGGATATTTTTTTGCTGGAGATGTCATATGTGCTGTTATTGAAACATAGGCTGTTATGAAAGATAGGAAGGCCAAATTCAAGAGTCACACCTGAAGTGCTTGTGTGGTCCCATTCATTCATTATCCCAGTTAACTTCCTTGTTAGCTTCACAGGACCGAGCTTTTGCAGTAGCATGCACAGCAGTGCACTGAGTTGGAAATGCTAAAAAAGGCAGAGACAATATCAATGTGTCTTCCTTTCCTTGCAGTGCTCATTGGTCGAGTCTCACCTGTCAGATAGGCTGATAGTACACACAGACATTGGTGGCAACATAATTGGCCTCTCTGCTGTTGCTGTTCCTAGCTCTTGCCATGGAACTGAAGTGGAAGATGTGGATCTGGAACTGTTCAATACTACCATTCTCCTCCAGCAGCCCATATCAGCAGCTGTGTGAGTATTTTTTTTTGATTAATCAGGTGAGAATGCAGGGCTTCTGCTGATCTGTGGAACTAGTTGCTGCAAGATGTATTAACAGCAGCTAGTTTAAAATGAGATTGGGCAAATGTATAAAACATAAGTGTGGCTTTTAATCATGAATGGAACCACCACGGATTTTGGAAGGAAGATATGCTACTAAATAGCTTTTATTTAGGACATGATTGCTCCCTGGGAATATAGAAAGTTTGACTTGGTTTCCTTCATTTGATTATTTTAAGAATTTGAAAGATGGAGCAAATGGTTTCTAAGTAGAAGATCAGATAACCTGGAAATCTAGTAGAAGGAATATAAAGTTAGATTATAAAAGATTTTTTGGAAGCAGAGATTGAATTAAGAACAGGATTCCTCAATGGAATATAAGGAAAGTGACCAGTCTTCTTCACCAAAATGGGATGAAGAGGCTTGGCTAAAAGGCAAGGATCTCATCTGGACAGATTGGCAGAAAGATTTCTAGATGATTTATTTGCAGAGAAGAGTGAATCTAGGGACTCGTCTCTGATTTTAAACATTCAAATTGGAAAGATAGGCTTTGTTGAAGTCTGTTAAGTTTTTTTATTTCTGAACAGGTTTAGGTCTGCACTGAACATCAGAGATATTCATCGGTCTGTCTTTTTTGAAGAGTGGGTGGAAAGTCTGAGAGCCGGAAGAAGAAAGGACAGAATCATGTTTCCAGTTAGGGGAAAGGAAGGGAGCAGAGTTTTGAAAATGGGGAATTTTATAAGATGGATCCAGTGAATTTCAACATATCTTTCTTTGGAAGCAAAGCATTATTTCATTGACTATTCTAGTGAAAAAAACAGCAGAACATTTGTGGATTGTGGTGTGTTAATGCTTTTTTACACGGGAAACATTGTTGAAATACATTCGGGCCCAAACATTCCATGTACTTTTTTAATGCCTGTCTGGGCTTCTGCATCCCCCTGTGAGTACTGAGGGATGCTTTCTAGTTTTGTTACTAATATTTTTTTTTTTCTCTTTCTGCTGCCAGCCCTGAAACAGCAGCATTTATTGAACGCTTGGAACAAGAGCAGGCTCAGAAAGCCAAAAATCCACAGGAGCAGAAGTCCTTCTTTGCGAAATATGTAAGTGTTATATTGGGGGGGGGGGGGGGGGGGAAGAGATGGTAGAAAGTGGAGGCTCCGTTCTTTTTTGCATTCTTGTAGCGCAATGTTCTCAGTTCCTCAGCCTGCCTGCTGTCTCATTTCTGGATCTAGCCAGGCTGTTGCTGAGAAGTGACTGCTTTCTGCTCTGATATTTCTTATCCCCAATCCTTGCAGTGGCATTCAGTTCTGGGTGGAGTATTGCTTCTCCCAGTGACCATCTGTGCAACATTCCCTAAGAAGTTGAGACGACGGCCCTGAGCAAAAGTAATCCTGCAACTGGCTCAACTCACTTCTATTTTCTTTGCTTGGCTCCATTTAGCTTGAACTTTTTGTCACCTTGTGTCACCTTGTGTCACCTTGGAGAATAAAAAGGCTACACTTCTTTTGGAGCCAGTCTTGATACTGGGGCGGGGAGTGTGTATGTGTAAGGTGGCTACAGCCTCACCCAGGTGTTACCTTAGTGTTCACTGGTCCAGAGGGTAGCATTTATCTTTTTTTTTTTTACTCCTTTGATCAATGAATTATTAGAATAACCCCCAAATTATGTTGCTCAATAGCTGGCTTTCTTGAAGTTACTTTAATGTTTACTTGCTCTGTGATAGCTTGGACTCAATCTCTGCTGCTAATTGGTGAGAACATTCAAAGTAAGCAGGGTGCCTTTAAGGGCATGCTTCTTAATTTTCAGTTTGCTACTCTCTGGATTTTTTATTTCCTGATACAATACACCCCTTTTTGGTGGCAGGTCCTTTCTCCTTTGTACTAGACACAGACACTTCTTCCTCATTGGTTGCACACTGATAAACTCAGCTGTAAATCTGGTGAAGGGTTTCTTGTGTTTGGGATTTGAGGGAGGGGCTGCAACAGGATGCAGGGAGGGGATGAGAGCGACAATAGAACCTGGAAAGTACAGGTAAGGGGGAAGATTGGGCTTTGTGAGAAACCATGATCACTTCCAAGATGGAAAAGAGTGAGATGGATTATTACACATAACGAAGCCATATGTTTCTAATATATGTTTAATATAACATGTATATATTTCTTTTTCTCCTACAGTGGATGTACATTATTCCTATCGTGCTTTTCCTTATGATGTCTGGAGCTCCTGATGCAGGGGGGCAAGGAGGGGGCAATGGAGGCAGTGCTGGGGGAGGAGGGCGATAAAGGATTGAGGTAAATAAAGATTATTGAAAGAAAATAATGCGGCTCTCTTTGATTTGTGGGAGCAAGGCTACTTTGGGGTTATAGAATGAAAGAGCTGTTAATATTTTTTAAGTTTGTGTAACAGATGGGAGGGAATGAATTAATCTCATTTTAAATCCAGGGTGATTTCCTTCCTTAGGTGATTATAGTAAATATCTCTATTGATTCCAAAGGGTACATTTCTATCATAAGGTAGTTTCAAGTTCTGTTTTCAGGATTGGATATTATAACTGGCTGCATAATCGAATCCTCTGTAAAAACACTCCTAACCATTTAAAGTCTTCTCCAAACATGAAGACTAAGAATTTTCTTCTTTAAATATTCTTTGACTGTTTCTAACTCAGAAGAGGTCGAAAGCACTGTGGTTTTATAAGTTAAGAAACAGATGAAGCAAATGATGTGGTTTGGAGAAATGAGTAAGGATCAATGCATTACACTGAGAGAATCAATTAAGCAACCTAGCCCGCATGAACACTGGAGACAAAGACAAGAGCAGCTTCCAAACAATTCAGGAGGCATTCTTTTTCTTACTAATGCTATTGTTCTGCCACAGAAGTTAATGACAGCAGATGCAGAAGCTGTAACCCTTTCCCCCCTCTTCAGGCAACAGAATCCCATTTGCACATTGCTGTAAGAAGATAACATCTAACTTTTACTTTCTGTGGAACTTGATATAATGACAAATGTAAACATTCTTTATAGCTAAGGAAATGATTATTCTTGACTTTATTTTCCATCCATCTTGTATTATATGTCCGATTGGTTGGTTCGAGGTGGGCATTGATTAGATGGCTGGTAATTGAGGGAGAAAGGCCATTGCTGACTTCCTGGTTTTCAGTATACAGAAAACAATAAAAAATGCAGCCTATGGGCTATGTGTGCCCGAATTGCAATCCCCTGACTAGGTGAGGTCCAGAGGGTTGAGGCGGGGTAAGTTTGAGAGAATTCTGAACAAAATAGCTGTCTTAAGCCTTACACATATATCTCTAATACTGTGTCCTATATAAGTGCATTTTGGATTATGAATCTCTTTGAAACCGGCTCACTCAAAACCTAATGTGATAAGCCCAAAATAGAGTGCACCCATTTTACAATCTTTGAGGACTTGGCTCACTATCCACCTGGCTAGGTTTTGACTGTCTCATTTTGATCATAGAATTTGCACTGTCCTATCTGTTCCAGTCAGCCTGTTTTTGACTAGTGGCTGTTGAAGATTATTCTTGTTGTATATGTTTTATTTGTAGTCCTTTAACAACCAACATATTTTGTGGACAATGAAATGACTGGGTTAATATATTTTTCATATGCAATGTTGACAATAATAAAATTACATATACAGAGTTTTTATCTTCCAATTTCTAACCTTGATATGCTCATAATTATAATCTTTTATGTATCAGTATATATTATACTATTTCCCCATTTGTACTTATTTCTTTATTTTTCCCATTTGTTGGGGTTCTTCTATATTCACTTCATTATCTTTAAACAATACTATTCCTCTTTATGATTTTTATTACTTTCTCCAAAAATAAATGTAAACATCAATAACATAAATATCTCTCTTCCATCACATTTTCAGTATCTTAATTTCCTATAAACACCAATAAAACCAATTGTTAATAAGATTTAATCAGTCCCCAGATTATATCTCTAAATACCCTGTTTTTATAATCCTTGAAAACTACATATTTCAGTATATTTTTGCCATCTGTTAATCATAATACATTTAGAAGCATCTAATCCTAGTCTTCCACTTCCTCATCTTAATATATTTATGGTTATAATAAATTATATTATATATCCATATATGTGCTACTATTTTCCCAGTTTAAACTTTACCCTTATTTTTTATTGGATTTTAATATAATTACTATATTGCAAGGTGTTGTGTCTCTATCCATCATTTCAGCCTTATTAGAATTTCATTTATTAATTTTTTGGTGATTCTTTTATATTTCTCTTGGAATCCTATATATCTTTCTAGCATCTTTGCACAGACTAATTGATCCCTCTGCCTTACCCTTTATTTTCTATTGCTGCATCTTATATATCCATCTATTACCCTTTCATTAATTTTTAGGAAAATTAAAAAAATTTTAGGAAAATCTTCCTTTGTATTCCTCTATTCTGATGTAAGCTCTTAAGGGATTACCTATTTGCTTTTTAATATTTATTGTTACTGTCTTTTCAGTGTTTTTATTTACTTGTAACTTATTTTTATCTCCTTGTAGTTTATTTTTCTTTGTCTCCTCCACCACTTCTAACTTCTCATCTGTCTTCCGTGTATTACATTCATCTTTTCCCACGTTTTGTTGAGGGCCTTCTATCTATTTATTTTTAAATATTCCCATCAACTCCTTATAATCCTTTGTCGCCATTTCTTACATTTCCTCATAGAACTTTGTTGTCTCCTGCTGAGCCATTTTGTACCAAGTTAATATAACTCTAATATCCCAGTATCCCAATATCTAAAAATTCCAGAAAAAAAATTGTTAATAAAATTTGGTCAACCCCAAAATTATTCCTACAAGTCCCCTGAATTTCTAGCCTTTAAGTGCTATAGATTTGTGTGTTTTCAGTCTTTATAATTTCTAGTTTACACCTTCCCAATTGTCCAGATTTTAAAGTCTTATTTATATTTTCTCTCCCCCCCTTCTATCATTTTTCTTCTTTTGTTTTATAGGATGACCTGTCATGTGATGTTAATAACCCAAATCCAGGTTTCTTCAGAACTTTCAAATCCACTTTTCAATGCACAGTTCCAATAAAGTTATTAGTGTTTAGTTTAATTTGTCTTATAGATCTTCTAAAAGCTCAGTGAATATTTCCCAGCATCCAAATCACCTACTAAGATAAAGTCAAGGTCAAGTGGCCTTCTAGGTGTTATTTATTTTCCTCACTTTTCTTTAAGTTTTACATGTTGCAGTAATCTTCCTCCTCCAGTAGCTGACTCTCCTCCCAATTCTAGCGTTTAACAGTGTAAAACTCAAAAACAGCTTATTGTCATCCAATCGGGGGTTAAAAATAAAGTTTAGGAAAGCAATTTCTCCCAGTCACTTTTTTTCCAGACTTTCTATGTTTTAAGTCATCCTTGAGGTATTTCTTTTACTTCTAGATCTTTAATCTTCCTCTTTAGTTTTTAGTCTTTAATCTTTCTCCATAAATCCAATCGCCACTTTCTTTACATCAGGAGATCATTTTTTGGAAGTTTTTACTTGGGTTAAATCTCTAAGGTAACAGTTGGAAGTTATCTCACACAGTTTCACTGTTCTGTCCATGCACCGCTCCAGCACAAGATCTTAGTGTCCTGGTTGTCTCATCTTGTGACTGACCATGGCTGTTGTCCCTGTGCCGTTCGGGAGAACGTTTTTTGGATCAACAAGGAAATTACAGTTTCCTTCTGATCAATGAAGCTCCTCTCCTTTCTTCACCAACCCTCCAGGGCAGCTTAACCCCGTAGGGTCTCCCAGCAAGCAGTTGCCGGCTGCATTTCCGGAGTCCAGCGGAGTTCCGCTGTTTTCCAGCTATTCTCGCTGTGACGTCAACCAGAAATTATACTGATGACCTGCAGGAATCCTTGCCTCTTGTGACTAACTCTTCTGATCTCTACAAGATATTCCCTCCTCTGGATGTCAGAGCAGATATGAAATTTGATTCCATGCACACCCACAGTCTAGCTATGCAGATACCTACCTGCTTGTCCCTCAGCTACAAAACAACTTCACAAAAACCCAATAAACATTCAGTTTAAGGCAGAGCTCGGTGGGATAGTATGATTGAGAAATATGTTTGATCAGGCACAGTAGTTGATTGCCTTGTCAGGAGCTCTGATTTCCCTCTCCCCTTCTCAGGCCTTGTTAAATCTGTGGAAGAATGGGTGATAATAACAAAGATCTCATTTGAGCATTTCATGCTCTGGTTCCTTTTAGGAGTAACAAGCATCCATGAAAAAGCTTTTTAAGTAATGGCTATGGCAGCCAAGATAACCACAACATTTGTGAGTGGACAGGGACTTCCTGCAGTTAGCTTCAGTAGAAGAAAACTTGGCCATCTATATACTAACAAGAGAAGAGCATATTGAGATAGTGGAGCAAATTATTTCCACATTTTGTTAAAGGACTGCTTGGGGGAGCAGGTCTTTGAATACTAAAAGCATCATGCAGTTCCTGGTTCTCATCAGTTTTTTGCACTTAAGATTACCTTTAGGTAGGCAGGCTTTACTTACCCAATGCAACCAAGAATGTGACTATGAATCTCCAACAATGGTAGTCCTGATCAGTATTCACAGAACACGAATAAAACATTTCCTACTTATGACCCATGTTGGTTTGGTGTAGCTACGTATAGTTGTATCCACAGAAACCACAAAGGAGCAGAACATAGAGGAGGTTAATTCTAGAATGTGGCACAGAGTTGTAAAGCTAACTCTTTGGCTTCTGGAGGAAGATCAGGCTGGTTGTGATGCTTGCTTCAAATATGCTTGATAATTTGGGGAAATGAAAGTAGAACACAATTGGGACCAGGAGAAGATTGGTACTGCATGGATTTAGAATTGTGGCCTGGGACATCCCAGTATATCATCTGAGGACTTTATGTGAGATTTAAATGATAGAATTTAAGGGTATATTTGCATGGCTGTCAATTATATGCCTTGTATGTCATCAAACACAGTTTACATAGATAACAACCTGTGCACTGCTTGCTGATCTTCAGTAAGGACTCTTATGTCAAAGGTTCCCTAATTGCATAACTGAAATAAAATAAGGCCCTATCCTGTTGCTTGGGAAAGTAAGAAAATAGGTGAAGAGAAAGGAGTGGGTGGGGAATCCAAAATGCTACGCAAAGCACTGAAATTGCTTAGCCTGAGATTTTGGCCAGTGTTCCTGATATATTTCCAAACTTTTCACTGCATCTTCCAGTTTAAGAAACTAAATTTCTTTTTTCTCTTTTCCAAAGGAAGGATGTCACACTGAGCTTTCCGATTCTGGTGCTTTAATTCCAACATTCTTGGAAGACCGTAATTTCTGCTAAACAAAATCCAAATGTCTAGCTGAGTGATGAGTTATTTCACAGAGAAATGTCATTGCTTGTTGAAGCAAACCAGTATCTGCATATTAAGCTGGAGAATAGTAGTAGAATAATTCAGAGTATCTGATACATTTACTCAATTATTTTCCTGCTGGGTGTGATATCCTGAGCACAAGTCCTAAGAGAGATAACACATTTGAGTATCACTGCAACAGATCAGATAAACAGATTATTTATCTGTAAATGTGGTTTTCTGAGTAATCATCTCAATTCATGCGTAATCTATATAACCACATTTGAAATCTTCCAGAATTTACAGATTTTCCTGCCTATGGTTGGTCATAACTTGCCAAATCTCTTCAACTACCAAGGCTGACATACTGTATCAGAGGCCAAGCTGGATTAGAAGATAAATTGAATCCACAGATGGTCACTTAAAACAGCTACAATTAGAGAATTAACCAGTTGACCCATCTTAGCATAAATAACCTAACTAAAAAGAAGTTCAAGCTTGCACCTTTCTGGGTGTAAAGGCCAATTTTTGTGCTAGATGAAAATGGAGAGGTGAATCCACATGGCTGCATAGAACAACTCTGGTAGGGACAGAACGGGGAATATATTAGATAAAGACCGCTGATACCACTGATCCTTTTGTGCAGTGAGTATAGATTGGAAAAGAGGATGGTTGTTCAAACAATTCATACAAAAATTTACATGTTGTTAATTGTCAATATTCATTTGCAGAAATGCTGAGAGGAAATCTTTCGGAAGGCCTGGAATAAACGGTCTCAGTGAAATGGTGTTTAAAAATTCAAGTAAAAAAATAGGACAGCATGATGACTATCCAAAGAATGAAGTGATGTTTCTGATGTTGGTGGGATAAGGTGGGATAAGAAACTAAATGGGCAATACAATGCCTTGATTAAAATAGAAGGGTAAGATCTACTTTGGAAAAAAGGATCTTTGTAAAAACATCATTCTCTACTTCAGTGAGGTAAACAGCATAACTTGGCTCTCTGTTTCATAAAGATGTACTTTGCAGTTATCTCTTTTATTTTCTTCAGCTTCTCTTCCCTCTAATAATGACACAGCTAATAAAAGGCCTAGTCCATCATCAGCATCAGGTGATTAGGACAAGGATCCATCGAAACCACATCTCATATCCTCTATAAGGATTCACAGACTCAACTCTTTATCAGGGGTTTAGGATTGCTTTAGGATGCTGAGCTGTCCTACTAAAGTTTTGAATAATGGGTAAAATAATGAAAATGGGGAGAAGTCCAATTAAACATAAGTAGAGCCAGCTGAAAGTTGATTGTATTAATGTTATGGCAGTAAAAAAGCAAGAGTTTCAGCACAGCCATACCTAGTAATGTGGTTGGTCTCACCCAAGTGAAACTTTGCCCAGATAACCCTTACATAACAACCACATACTACTTTTTTGTTCACCTGAGGCCACTTTTTTAAATCAAGTAAAGTTACCATTTCTAAACTAGTTTCAATGTTACATTCTGGACACTCTCTTCAAGCAGCCTTAAGAAGCATTGGCTTTGGTGTTCTTGAACCAAGTCTCTGTTACCCAACTCAGTTCTGCTTGGGAGTTGTTTTGTTTAAACCTGGAATTGTACTGAGGAGGAAGAGTGTTTGTAGACTTGACTCATCATAATTCTACTATGTTGATATTTGTGCTCTCTTGTTGATAGGCATACATCTCCAGGGAAAATGCTGTACTCTAGCAAATATCTTCAATAGAATTTTTATAACATCCTCCTGATATAGAAACATAGCATGACAAGAAGGAGATAAGTTAGGACTTCTCACCGATTGGATCAAGAGAAACAGGAGACAAGCAAAAGTGATTCTGGAATATTCAGAAGCCAATCAACTGTCCCAAATTCCCTGAGGCTCCACAAATATTTTTATTCCTGCAGTTACTGATCTATCATTTGTTTAAAATTTTGTCCCTTAAGCTTGTATTCTTGTATAAGATAAATGCACTATGAATCTAGAGTACACCAAAGCAATGTGGCATGCAGACTTCTGATGCTCCCAGAAAATTTGTCAAGGTGAGGGAATGGGCAAGCCATGCTAATCCATCTGGATAATTCTAGGTAGAATCTCCAGTGTAAACCCATCAGTTTGGTCTGAAGATAAAGTAATCATGGAATAAGACTAGGATGGAAATAGGGGTCCCTATCTTTGCTGAACCTTAGGAGATCACTGGGGGTCGTCAGGATAGTCCCTTTCTTAATTAAGTTTTCTTAGAGGATTTAAGAATGATCTCCCTCAGCTCTTAAATACAAGTAGTCTCAACTTACAACAGTTCATTTAGTGATTGCTCAAAGTTACAATGGCACAGAAAAAAGTGACATAACTTTTTCACACTTATGACCAGTGTAGCAGCCCCATGGATATGAGATAAAAATTCAGATGCTTGGCAACTGGCATGTATTTATTATGGATGCAGTATCCCGTGGTCCCCTTTTGTGACCTTCAATGGGGAAGCCAGATTCACTTAACAACCATGTTACTAACTTAACTGCAATGTTTCACTAAACAATTGAGGCAAGAAAGTTCATAAAATGGGGCAAAGGTCACTTTATTGTCTTGTTTGGCCCATATTTTTGGGCTCAATTATGGTTATAAGTTGAGGACTATCTGCATGTGCTATTTTAATGTGCAAGAGGAATGATGGGATACAACAATAGTCATAAAAACTTGATTCTTGGCTACCAGGGGCAATAGAATTTATCAGTTTGCTTCCCTTTTCTGGGATGATGTGATTGATACCACAGTGTTTGCAAACTGGTGGGTCATGGCCCACTGGTGAGCTGCAAGAACATTTTGGTGGGCCATAGAGAAATGTCACCCCCAGAGCACCCCCCCCAAAGCAATTAATCCAGGCTGCGCAGAAACACAAGGCTGTGCTACCTACATGGCCTGTGGGAACCCTTCCTGTCCACTCACTCCTTACCCACAAACTTGCCTGCTAACTTGCTATTTTTCTGCTGTTCAGCTGTGCCGGGAAATTTAGATTAGCTAGGAAGCAGGAAATGGTTGGATTTCTTGCTTTCTAGCTAATTTTTAGATCTTCAGCTCTGCTTTTAAGCACAGCCATACTTCCCTTAGGACTGAAGGTTCTCAGTGCAGACTCAATGCAAGCAAATTTTATGTGATAGACTCAGGTAGCCGATGGCAGATAGATAGATCAATGAATGATTCTGTGAGCAACTCAATCTGCCTGCCTGCTTTGCCTGATTTTGGGTAAAAGTTGCCCTTTTTTATAAAAAAATCAATATATAAATATTTATAATATTTACATACAAGCCTTGTCCAGCCAGTCACATGACCAAGCCACACCCACAAATTAGGCCACCTCCACAAAACTGGTTAGTGGTCCCTGGGATTTCAAATTATGAGTTTGGTGGTCCCTGAGGTCCAAAAGGTTGGCGACCCCTGCCATAACAAATGATCATAGAAGTCTCTAGCTAAAGAGCTTATCTCTTTTGATGAAATAAGAGCATATACATCTCTGCTTTCTCAGAATATATTAGTAGAATGCTAAATACAGGCTCAATTCCTTCACTTAACTGCTATGTTCCATCTTTGTTCAAAAAGTATTGAATTCCAGAGATACTTGTTTCTTTTTTTTTTTTCTTCCAGTTTTATTGATGTCACGGTTTTAGCAGCAACTTCAAGTTCCAAACTATTGTGAAGAGAGATCACCTTCTGGCCCCCTACCTCTCCCATTAATGCCAGAAA
Organism: Laticauda colubrina; assembly: GCA_015471245.1. Classification (NCBI taxonomy): domain Eukaryota; kingdom Metazoa; phylum Chordata; class Lepidosauria; order Squamata; family Elapidae; genus Laticauda; species Laticauda colubrina. The sequence goes on from BLBF01000051.1 coordinate 13,045,236, forward strand.
TCTATAGCCAAGCAATTGGGAGAGTATATGGCTTTTCCAGAAAAAAGGGCGACAGAAGTTTAGGAAGCTGTTTTATCCCTCCCCCCTCCCTTTATTTCACACAGTTAGAACAAAAAAAAAACCAACTATAAACAGGACTGAGCTTCAGAGACCAAGACAAAATGACAAATGGATTCACCTTAGCGGGAGAACAAGAAAAAGACATTCCAAATTTAAAAACAAATAGGGTGGAGTGGAGGGGGTTACATAAGGAAGTAACACAGTGGAGACTTGAGTGGTGAGAACTAGGACATCTTGATTCTCTGACCAAAAGGCTGTCCTAGTTTAAATCTGGAAAGCACTCACACACTCAAACTGAATGGAGGGTGATCATGCAAAAGCCAGAAGCAGCAAACTTAATGAGACTTAGGAAAGGAGTCACACTATTATCTCACCCCCAAACATTTACACATACATATGAAAGAGTCCAGAACTGGCTGTTGATGTTTGGAATTAAGCTGAGCCCAGCTCTAATTCCAGATTAAAAAATAGGCCTTAATTTAGTCCATTATGGAGCCACTTTGATGTCACAAGCCTGTTGTTAATCTGTAGGAAGATAATTCCATGGTGGTCCTTGATGCAGGAGGCATAGCAGGGCAAATTGGCAGGGATGTCCATAGGGAGTCCTCCTGGGTCACTTACAGTGTTGTCTATCAAAGTTGGGTGATGAGGAAAGAATGCCAATTTTCTTCTCCCTCCCTCCTATTCTGGGCTGGAGGTTCATGAAGACTGAGGTAATGGGTGCTGCATGCTTTCTGGTACTATGCAGAAATTCTGCCCCCACCCCTATCAGACCAAGCACCCACAAAGACATTCCTTCATGCCTTCAAAAGATCTGTTGTGAAAAGAAAACAAGAAAGAGAGGAAGGGTTAACAGTCACCTGGCTCCAAAGTCACAGCCGTGAGAAGCCCATACACAGGATAGGATATAGAAAGAAGAATGGATGTCTGTCATGCCTGTCCCTTATTATGCCTCCTAAATAAGACTGTAAGTTTAACAGTCTGAAGAACTCTATTAAATAGCTCCATGGGGAAGGGGAACCTCTTGAATATCTGTCCAATGAACAATTTGGAAAAACAAAGAATAGATAATGTATCTAGTTTACCATCTTGACTCTTTCCATAACAAAGACTCCAATAGCATGCATGTCAAAAAAGATCCCACCCCCATTTAGATAAACTAGGGGGGAGGGTCTTTTTTTAAAAATTCCAGATATAATATATCCCTCCCACAAGAAAAATGCTCCTTGGTGGCTGCCCTTATGGCTTTTGAAAAGAAAAATGCATCAGGCAGCAAACTTTCTGGGGAAGATGGGGATTGAGGGAAGCAGGAACTTGCAGTCCTTCCCTCAGATGATCTCCTATTGGCACTTCCTCTCAGATGGATCTGAGGAAACGTTAACACTCCAGAAAGTTCTGAGAGCACATTGCTGGAACCCTGAAAGAAAAAAGAATGAAGGCCATCTATCACTTCTTTCAAAACCAACTTTTATATACTAGAAATTCCTGACTTGATCCAAACTGAATTGGAGAGTTAATCCTGGAACTGTCCCAAGAATTTAGCATGTCTCTAACCCAGAGTTTAGGCTCTGGGAATTGTTTTGTTGCTCACACCACTTCTGTAATCTGGAGATAAGGTTCAAAATAACTCAGCCAGACATCATGCAGCCACATAACTCTACAGCACACAGAGTATAGAGTTGAACATTTTGCATATTCAGTGCAGCCTAGTTTAGACAAAGGAAAATGTTGCATTTGGGGGCTAATGATGACAACCTCATCTGAATAGTAGCCACCATCTGTGCTACTCCACTACATTTCTATTATCTTTTTAAAAATGTTTGAATATTTGTCTAGATTAGAATAACTCCATTTACTGGTAGATACTAAATGAGGCTTGCTGAACTGATTGGTTGGAAGGACATCAATGCTTTAATAGCAGTACCACTAACTGACAATTCATTTTCAGATCCAATTCAAATTACGGTGCTTATCTATAAATGGGTTGGACCCATAATATCTTAGGAACATCTTTTCCCATTGGTAGGACAAGCACACTGATTAATTTTGGAGGCCCTTCTTTGTGTTTTAAGTTGATAGCTATAAGTACAGAGTACACAGGATGACCCTGATGAAGAAAGAAAAGATCCATTACCAAAGCAATAAAGAGGGAAACATTGCTTGAATCCAGATGACAGTGTGTGTGGTGGGGGGAAGGGGATTATGAAAATGTTTCTGACAAACATGCCGCTAATTCTCATGAATATAAAAGAGGGAAAAGGGAAAGCACAACTGAACCCGCAAGATGTTATAGCCAATCTAAAAGTATTTTTTGTTAAATTTATTATTTGGTCTGCACTGCCTTATCAGCCTATAATAAGGGTTCCAAGTGCTCCCTAAATAAGGTCATATCCAGGAAGCCCCATGTAGCATTTACTTTGTGAACTACCTGGCATTAATCTTATAAAAAAAGCGATATAGTATGGTAGCTGGAGCACCCATGGAGAAGCATAAATGTCTCTGATTTGCTACAGCCTGATTTGCTACCAAAATTAAGAAGCTATATGTCATTTCTCATCCCATTTCTATCTCCTAAGACACTTACAGTCCGTGGTGGCAAAGGGCTGCTGGTGGTTGCTTTAGTCTGAATGAATGCTTTCTACTATGATGCTAGGTTTATCTCGAGCTGGAGGATTCTTGTTGATATAGCTGTTCAAAGTCTTCTCCTGAAAAATCAGAGGCAGCAAAAAGAAAAAGATCAGAGGGACAAATGTGATCCTTTCAGAGTCTCCAGCCACTTCCAGAGCACCATGACTTACGGACTTGGTCAGGTTTGAAGAGATTGCCCAATTTTGGTCTAACCTTGGCCCCCATCCCTCCCAACTGTGTTTTCCCAAAAGAAGATCCAGAAAGCCCAACTCCATATTCTGTCCCAACTTATGACATTATACAATCCCAATAGTCTTCCCAACCCTTTAGCCCATTGTTTCTCAGTTATTCTGGAATGTTATTCCATTGTGTCAGTGAGTCTTCCAGCATTCTTCAGGGGCCATGCTTCGTGTTCAGGATGCACTTCTTGGAATGGTACTGTGCTGCTGCAATACCAGAATACATAAGAGGCACAACTATTTTAGCCAACAGGACTTCATCATTATCATAAAAGCTGAGTGAAAGACAGGTCATAAAAGGAATACACTGAGTAATTTATTGCATCCTTATTTATTGGAATGGGCAGCTTTTATTGTTTGAAGGGCCATATTTATTTAGAAGGAATCGAGGAAGGCACTACATGACAATGGAGGGTGGGAATTAAGCAAGATGTGGGTGGAGTAGTGTCATAATTAAGAGAGAGAACCATGTTTTTCATTCTGTCCTGCCACTTCACAGGCTTCCTCCATTTTTATCTTTGTCTTTCTATCTCAGAGCTTTTCAACTTTGGCAACTTTAAAATGACTGGCTGGGGAATTCTAGGTGTTGAAGTCCATAAATCTTCAAGTTGTCAAGAAACACTGCTCTATCCTGTGCTAAAGGCAGCAGGTGAGACTAGCCTTGTGCTTAGCAGAGAAGTTGCACAATACTCCTGTTTCTTACTGATCTGGCATTTAAGTTTAGTTTTTACTTTCCAGTGAAGCATTGGGTTGGACACAGATGAGACCTGGTGTTCTCATAATATCATGCTCACCTCTACTAGCTGGTGCCAATGTTCAATGGGCTTACGTGGATTTGCCAGCATCTCAGCCCAATGATCTCTCCCGGGCGTATCAGCATCATTGCCCACTCGACACATGCCAATGACTTCATTATGCCCAATGCTGTGGAAGAAGAGATTATTTCAGAGCTAGCCTCTCACAGAAGTGGAGGAAAATGTCAACATCAGTTATATGTTTTGCATTAAAAAACCTAAAGACTCCCTTAAATTCATTGCCTATGATGCCATGTTCCAAAAAATTTTCATTGCCATATTGTAGGTTTAAAAAAAAACTTCTAGTCTAGCATATAACCCTAGGTTTTCTGCAGATCTCCCACATGAATATTAATCAAGTCTCATTAGTTTTTTGGTATCAGCCAAAGGCATGATAGATGCTAACACAACTCCAAGCTATTGGATCATTTGTATGCTTTACTTCAAACTGCTATATTAAGAACCCAGAGACATCCAGATCTCAAAAATATTAAGTCCTACCCCTCCAGCTCAAAAAATGCTATGTTTTCAGCTTATATCATATTCCACTTTAGCATTTAAAACCAACTTAAAAAACTGGGGCATTTGAAATGGACATTTAAACAAAGCTGGTTTTGTTTTAACAAAGTGTGCATCAGGGTTCTCCCCCACATTTCTGCAGCAAAAGTACATGTGGAATATTTAAATACAATACTTATGTATCCCTATCCTGCTAATCTGCTTCTCTTCATATGTATTGTATCATAAGCTCCCACCTGAGAGGATAGGGAAAGCTGACTATGCCACATTTATTCATAAAAACAGCCAGACAATAGCTTACTTCCTTGCCACCTTCTCGAGGTGAGAATATACATTCCCAGATTTTCCAGGCCAGTGTAACTACAGAAATAATAGGGCATGTCAAGGGTTCAAAGACATAGAACTGAAGGATGCCCATATTGGGCAAGGATGGTAATCCAGGATTGCCCTCAATACATAACTCTATTTGTCAGACAATGTGGAACAATATTGGCTCTAAGTTCCACCCTCTGTTTTATCTTTCTCCCTATAACTCAGCTCTTGGTCCTCAACTCATCATCTTTGTTAGAAAAAGTAAAATGAACTATTGCTGGGCTGCTGTGTTTCTCTAATAGCTTGCAATATAATTCCAGATTTTTTTTTTGCAATATTCTTCACTAACCCGTAACTAGCAACACAACATCTGACTTACAAGATGTACCAAATCAAATAACCTGAATGTCCTGACATTTCAATGTTATTTTGTATGTTGTCACAAGGTGTTAAGGATTTGTGTGTGTGTGTGTGTGTGTGTGTATAAATTCAAGCCTTTCTATGAAATTGTGCAACAGCATCCATAGCTAGTAAGAGTTGCCAATATCCCTCCCCAAAACATCCTACTCTGTCTCCATCTTGCATGTTGTGCCCCAAATTCTGCAGTGTCTTTAAAAAAAAAACAGGATTCAATACTGTTGAAAAAGTAACTAAGATTTGTACTGGTGGAAAACAATAAAAATGTATTGGAAAACAAAACAAAACAAAAACAGCATTCTTTCACTGAAAGTAAAATCAAGGAAAGTGCTGAGCCATCACTGGCTGAAATGACTTCTCCAAAGAGGTTGGGTGGGAAGAAGTCTAAAAGCCCAGCCAGCACAGAAGTCCCTGGGAAAGCCCTTTAAATCATGCCTCTTCTATTTAACTCACCGGAATTTGTGTGGACATGATATATCTTACCAATCATAATCCATGACTGCCAAAGTAATGCTGACATGCTCCATGCTGTCCTGGGGAATGTCAAAGACAAGAGCCTCATTGTAACTGGGGTTCAAAGTGTTTTTCTTGATGGAAGTCTTACGTTTCTTCAAGCGCCTCCCTTCACACATGAGGGATGCTTTGACATAGGGATCTGAAAAGATGCAGGCAAAAGATAAGAGAAAAGCAGTCCAAGTTTACAGGGGGAAGCAGCCAAGCCAAATTTATACCAAATATCATCACTTGTAGCCTCTCTGTCTTTAACTTTCTGCCCCATCCCATTTCTGATGACTGTACTTTTTACTCCTTTGAGTTCGAGGAGTTTAGACTTCCTGATTGAGCACTGACAGGAATCTTTTCCAATGTCATCTGAATCAGGTTTTCATGGTTGTTGGAACTTTCTGCAAGTGCTTAGTGAGGACAGATGCTGTCCACTACAAAGTATCATAAGATCCAAAACCATGTGCAGGAGAATGGCATGGCAGAACTTGCAAGGAGGCGAATCACAATTCAGAATCTCTTTCTTTATGATGCAATTTCCATAAGCAGAAAAGTAGCATTATAGGGAATAGGTTGGGCTATATATAACCATTTTCCCCTTTAATGACCTACTGTTTCACAAATTTTCCATGTAATCAGCAAAATACCAGGTAGCAAAATGTTTGAGGCTGGCCCTGCCCCCACAATAGACTTGTCACATAAACCAAGCTGTTTCCATGGCAGAAGCAGGTATATCATAGATATAAGTGGGGCTGTGCCCACCAAACCTAACCTGCAATTCCAGATTATGTAGGAAGTTTACCATTATAAAGTAGAATCTGCTCTTCAATTTTCCACTAAAAGCCAGGCTTACTTTGAGAAATTCCCACTCTCTCCTGGTCAGTTATAACTGCAAGCCTTTCCTGTTTTCCCTCCATAGAGGATTGAGCTTTGATTGTCATCATAAGCACCAAGGATCAATTTCTCAAAACTGACTTGCAATTTTCTGTTAAGATGCATCCTCCCTATTACAAACATGACAACTGTCATTGAGATGTATATCCCTAACTCGAGGCAGTAAAAAAATTCATTCTGTGAATGTTTATGCAAACTGATGGAGTTCATCTCTCCCAAATGTACAAGCCAACCAAAAATAAATCCCAGCTCACACAGAATGCAAATTGCATTTTTTTAAAAAAATATATGCAAAAAGTACAACTTAAGGAACAATGTGCATAGAAAAAAGCATATGTTAGGAAAAGCCTATTACAAAAAAAAACTATATGTAAAAAAACATTCTAGAAAAATCACATATAAGAAAGTATTTATTGGGAGAAATAAAGAACAGCATTTACAAACTGCTGAGATAACAGGTCAAATATAATTAATATGGTAAAAAAGAGATGAATAGAACAAAAATTGATAGATTTGCTGATCTGAAGCTGAACTATGTTCTTGTAATAGCAATGAAGCACAACAGGACCATCATACACTTGTCTTGTTTCCTTCTCAGAAACCCCTTTTGCTTCTTTCTTTGTCTTAATTTGAAATGCTTTTTCCATTATTCCTTGTCTGGTCTACAGGCACTTTAGAAAATAGCTTGACCCTTTCTTTTCTGTGGCAGCCCCTCAAATATTGGAAGACTGCTATCATATCTCCCCTAGTCCTTCTCTGTACTAGACTAGTTAAGCCCAGTTCCTATAACCATTCTTCATATGTTTTAACCTCCACTTCCTTAATCATCCTGGTTGCTCTTCTCTGTACTTTTTCTAGAATCTCAACATCTTTTTTATAATGTGGTGAACAAAACTGGATGCAGTACTCTATCTGTAGTCTTACTAAGGCTTTATTGGGTGGTATTAGTATCTCCCTTGATCTCAATTGTATCCCTCTGTTAATATAATTTAGGATTGCATTAGCTTTTTTGGCGGCGGCTGTTGCACACTGCTGGTTCATATTTAGCTGGTTGTCCACTAATACTCCAAGATCCTTCTCACAGTTACTGCTATTGAGCCTGGTCTCACCCAGTCTATATGTGTACCTCTGGTTTTTCTTGCCTAAGTGTAGGACTTTACTTTTCTCTACATTGAATTTCATTTTATTAGATATGGCCCAGTGTTCTAGTCTGTCAAGATCCATCTGGATCTTGAGCCTATCTTCTTGGGTGTTAGCTATTCCTGCCAGCTTAATATCATCTACAGATTTGCTAAGTTCCCCTTCTATTCCTTCATCTAAGTTGTTAATGAAGATATTGAAGAGTACTGGGTCTAAGACAGAACCTTGTGGCACCCCACTGCTTTCTTCTCTCCATGTAGAGTTAGACCCATTAAGGACTACTCATTGAAAATGGTTTGTCAGCCAGTTGCGAGTCCATCTAGTGGTGGTGCTATTTCTTCCACTTTTTTCTAGCTTACTAAGAAGTAGGTTGTGGTCTACTTTGTCGAATGTCTTGGTGAAATCTAAATATATTATGTCCACAGTTTTTCGCTGGTCTACTAATTTAGTCACTATGTCAAGAATGAAATAAGATTGTTTGGTATGATCTGTTTTTAACAAACCCATGCTGACTGCTAGTTATCACTTTATTTGTTTCTAGATGCTGGCAGATCTGGTTTTTTATTATCTTTTCCAGTATCTTCCCTGGTATTGATATTAGGCTGACTGGTCTATAGTTTCCTGAGTCTGGTTTTTTTCCTTTTTTGAAGATTGGAACCACATCAGCTCTTTTCCAATCCTTTGGTAGTTTCCCGGTGCTCCAGTATTTTTGAAAGATATGGTGCAGTGATTCTGAGATGACCTCTGCCAGCTCCTTTAAAACTCTGGGATGTAAGAAGATGGACTAAATCCACAAATAATAAAAGAAAAAGAATTCAACCAAAAATTTAGGAAGGAACTGGGACTACTTTTCAAAAAGAACACTAAACAACACACATCAATACAAAATCTTTGGGACATTATGAAGGCTTTTTCACGTTGAATTATAATATTATGTACATCAAACAAAAATAAAAAGAAGTGGAAAAACAGAATTTTAGAACACATTTTAGAAGCACACTCCATGCATGCTTTTGTTTTAGCAAGAGAACAGACATGTCATATAAAATGTGATTTTGCTTTTAATATAGTTCAAAACGGTGGGTGTCAGACATGGTTCAAAGCAGGGGATGTAGTAGAGGCAAGAAAAAGTTAAACTCCTACTCCCTGGCTATGAGATTCATCTCTTAAGGCTCCCCCACATACATGTTGTCTGCATTTTTCAAAACCAAGCATATTAAATGTTAAAAAAGATCTGCTTCATTGTGCAAATTCTTTCACATCAAATCCCACAGTGGAAGCTTCCACCCACCCACCCCAAAAAACTTCCCTTTTTGCACAGTCCAACTTAGGGTAGAAAAAAGGGGATAGTGAAGGGAGAAGTCAATTTCTGCAGCTTTTTTGTATTACTTTTAAAATAATGTGGAGTCAGAATGTTTTATTGATCTACAGCAAACTATAGACATATATTAGTACATTCTAAATTTTCTTCTGTTTTTTCTTGCCCATCCTACCTAACTGACTGTCCTCCAACACTTGAATTCTGATATTTACCTTTCTTTCCTCATTCTACTACCTATTTCCCCTGAGTAGCCTCCCTCTAAGACAACATTACTGCTCCACTGCTAATGGCCCAGTTATTTTACTTCAGGAACTACTGACCATGACCCAAACTTTGTCAGATCTGCTCACCAGAAAATCCAGTCAGGTCCATGGCTTTAAGGTTGGTAGCCTTGATGATGGTAACTGTGAGACGACCAGCGGTGGGCAGGTAACAGAGGGAAAAATTCAACTCCCCGAGGTCTGCTTTTTCCTATAAGAACATGGGAAAAGAAATGGAATGGTTTCAGGTCTTTAGTTAAAAGAAATGTTTCACTGAAAATATTGAATTAGAGGCTGGACAGCCTTCTGCTAGCTGTGCCTGGACCAGTTCTTGTATTGCAGAGCTCACATTGGGAAGGGAGCTAAAACAGATCTCTCTCTCTCTCTCTCTCTCTCTCTCTCTCTCTCTCTCTCTCTCTCACACACACACACACACACACACACACACACACACACACACACAGAAAAGTCTTAGAAAAGATAGCACTGATTTGCTCTATTCTGACAAGCATTCAACATATTGTATTGTTTTCCATTCTGACAGCAGCTAAATCAGGTATGAGATTAGGGTAGGTGTAATAGACTGTGAAAATAACCTTGAAGAAGAGAAGAAAAAGCCACAACCAAGGCAATGGTCAAGTAAATGAAATCTCAGCCCAAATCAGGAATTGAATTTGAGAAAGCAATGACCCCCAAAGACCCTACCTGGTTCTCTTCAGAATAAAGGCAGGGAAGTTGGGGAGGGGGTAAAGATTTTCAGAATATTTAAGTCAGAAAGACTGCTGGCCTGGCAGTTGTGCAGAAAACCATCACTGACACCCTCCATAAGGAGGGAAAGCCTCAAAAGGTAATTGCAAAAGAAGTTGGATGTTCCCAAAGTGCTGTATCAAAGCACATTAAAAGAAAGTTATGTGGAAGGGAAAAGTGTGGACGAAAAAGGTGCACAAGCAGCAGGGATGACCGCAGCCTGGAGAGGATTGTTAGGAAAAGGCCATTCAAAAGTATTAGGCACTTTCACAAGGAGGGGACTGAGGCTGGAGTCAGTGCATCAAGAGCCACCACACACAGATGGATCCTGGACATGGGCTTCAAATGTCGTATTCCTTTTGTCAAGCTACTCCTGAACAACAAACAACGTCAGAAGCTAAAGAAAAACAGAACTGGTCTGTTGCTCAGTAGTCCAAAGTCCTCTTTTCTGATGAGAGCAACTTTTGCATCTCCTTTGGAAACCAAGGACCCAGAGTCTGGAGGAAGAATGGAGAGTCTGGAGGAAGAATGGAGATGCTTGAAGTCCAGTGTGAAGTTTCCACAGTCTGTGTTGATTTGGGGAGCCATGTCATCTGCTGGTGTTGGTCCACTGTGCTTCATTAAGTCCAGGGTCAACGCAGCTATCTACCAGGAGATTTTGGAGCACTTCATACTTCCTTCCGCAGACAAGCTTTATGGGGACGCTGACTTCATTTTCCAGCAGGACTTGGTACCTGCCCACACTGCCAAAAGCACCAAAACCTGGTTCAATGACCATGGGATTACTGTGCTTGATTGGCCAGCAAACTCCCCTGACCTGAACCCCATGGAGAATCTATGGGTCATTGCCAAGAGAAAGATGAGAGACATGAGACCAAACAATGCAGAAGAGTTGAAGGCTGCTATTGAAGCATCCTGATCTTCCATAACACCTCAGCAGTGCCACAGGTTGATAATTTCCATGCCATGCAGCATTGAGGCAGTAATTGATGCAAAAGGGGCTCAGACCAAGTACTGAGTACATATGCATGCTTCTACTTTTCAGAGGTCTGATATTGTTCTATGTACAATCCTTATTGATTGCGTGTAATATTTAATTTTCTGAGGTTGTGGATTTGGGGTTTTCATGAGCTGTAAGCCATCATCATCACAATTATGACAAATCACAGGTGAACTATCTTGCTTTGCATGTAATGAGTCTATCTCATATATTAGTTGCACCTTTTAAAATGCATTACTGAAATAAATGAACTTTTGCACAATATTCTAATTTTTTGAGTTTCACCTGTATATTCTCCATGCAATAATTGGCAATAGATTACATCAGAAAGAACCTGGCATTTAGGAGAATAGAAATACTGATCCACAAAGGGGTGAAGATAGAAACAATGAACTATAGATTTCATTGTCTCCATTCAAGGCTTTGATCTTCCTCCCAAATTGGATACAGCCTACCCCTAAGTGTTCTCCAGATGTTTTGATTTCAACTTCCATTTTAGGTAAGAGTTCTGGGGACCAAATAATTTAAAGCATATGTCAGACTCTTGATTGAAGAAGATCCACACTGTTTCTTGTGCTCTCCCATTAAGCATGACAACCTGGGTCCAGTAAAAAAGCTGATCTACAGATAACTTTATAAATAATACAGAGGGAATTGTTATCTTTTTAAAATATTGATACATTGCCTTTCAGACCAAATCCTTCCGAAGGTGGGTTGCTTTAGAACAATAAACACATAGAACATCAGGAAGAAAATAATTGATATAATCCAAATTGATACAATCCAGCCACAATCCAAAACAAAAAATGATTAAACTTTGAAAGAAAACTATACATACTGTCTAAGCATCTTTCTTGGCCCCTGGAGGAAGAAGGTAGGGAGGAAAAAGGATGTTTGGGTGCATGGAGAGAGGAGAAAAAAATTTGAAATTAGAGGTGGTAAAGCCCACCTCAATAAAGAAAAAACCACAATAATATGCATTTACTATTCCAGTGACAGCAAGGACTTTTTTTTAAAAAAAGGGACAACTTAATCAAAACTATAATCTGTATAGAAAGAAAATATTGTACCACAGTGCTTAATGCTGCATGCCATTCATTACCGATTCAGCCAATTTCGAACCAGCCAGTTCCAAAACAAAAATATGGAACAAGGAGCCTACCAGTTGGGATTTCTAGAGTCATACTATGGACAAATCCCTGGAATTTCAGTCCAGAACCTGAAATTCAGAACCTGAGCTTAGCCCAGAAATGATACCCATAATGAAAGCTCAGGATGAAAGGGGAAGGCAATTTTTACCCTCACCTCCCTCCGCCCCCCCCCCGCCATGACCTAGTAGGGCACTGCTTGCTTCTCAATATTTTATGATCTTTTACCAGCTCAGTCCCATTTGCAGCCTCATCAATATGAATTAATCTCTCTCCTTTTCTTTCTTCCCTTTCCTTTTCCTCAGCAGCACTCTTAAACCATCAGAGTTCAAAGGGTATCAACTGGCCCTCATCCAGGCCAAACTACAGAGGAATGTGAGGCTAAGAGCAGAAGGGCACAGAGTGATGGACTATTGCTGGCTTAAAGGCAGGGAGATATGTCTAGGAGGAGAAAAAGGAGAGTAAGATAGATGAAAAACAACAACAACAACCCAGCTGCCATTCTCTAAACACTGGTGAAGAAACACAGATTGAAGCCAGATAAAATCATGTGTACTGAGGGTCAAATTAGAATGGTGGGGGTTTTACTTTCTATTCAGACACCTAAGTCCATTCTTACTATCCGAATGATAGTAAGACTATCATTCCAATAGACCACTCCCCTTATATCATTCTAGCAAACTAAACCAAAATCCAGATTAACAAAGCATAAAATTCCTATGTTTGCCTATTATACTAGGCCTAAACAACTGGCTTACATAAACTTTTAAAGTGATGACTTGATTCAGACTATGTGCTAAAATTATGGCTGCAGAAGTTGTAGATAGCTTTACAATGTGATTCCCTGTTAATTAGATAGCTGACTGAATTTTGGTAATAATCAGGTATTTAAGCTATTGGGTGCACACATCAAATTTTCACAATCTGCCCCATTCCTGAGCTGAAAATGTTACTCCATTCCACTCTTGTGACAGTAGTATACCATTGTCCAAATACCTACTACAACCCCCTGGATCTGATACATTTAGAAGTATGAAAGTGAGCTGACATGAGTAATATAAAAACTTTTGATGATTCATCCATGATTTATTCCATTTATGCAAGTCATTACTTAAGGTGTTTCCAGAAAAAACTGATTATGCAATTGCCTTGTTTCATTTATAGATTTATATGGGGGAATCCAAGTGAACACCTTCTACTTTTAACCTTCCTGTTTTCTCATTGGTTGTTCCATCTTTCTTTTTGCAGTAGAACAAGCATTCGGGAGAGAATATTGCAAGCTGCCTTTTGATGACTGAGCCTGTGAATTCACTGCCCAAGTGATGAACTAATACTAATGCTTCAGTAGTTGTTGCTATCTCTCAGTTTAGGCCACTGAATAGTTATGAAGATAAAATGGAGATTCAGGAACCACATTTTGTACCTTCTTGAAACCAAAGATAACAAACCTGAGCAAGTCTAGAAAGCGATGTATAACTTCCATAAAATATATATTTATATATGTTCATGGAAATACTTACCAGTAGTGGATTGCAAAGAGGGGGTGGTTATGTGATTTGATTATCAAGTAAAGGAATTGCAGGCTAACACATGAAGGGCATCAGGTGGGTGGAGAGTCAGGAAATTGATAAATATAATTTCTTTCACCATTCCATTCCTGACAGGCAGTTTAGGTGCTCCTAAGAAGCACAGATGCACTGCATCAGATCAGCCATAATTTATTATAGGAAACATATAAAATGAAAAGCCTAGAAAAGCAAAGAAGATCCACCAAAAGCTACTCAAAGTAACTCAGGTTTTACTCATTAATTTGACAAAATTGGCAAGTTGCAATATTACTTTTTAAAAATGGGACTAAAGGTGTTTGAAACAAGTCAATCTTCCATCAGTGGAAAATTATCTCCATAATATTATACTACCAACACAAGGATGGTAGCTCTATAAATACTACAGACTTCTGACTATATTAGCTTGCTGATTGGGGTGAACAATAATTAAAAAGGAAGGCACAGATTTTACGTCTTCCCTTTATACTGACAAGCAACAGCTCTCCCAAAAGATTTCAAGCAGGGCTTCATCTTTCCCAGCCTAACAAGGAATTGACAAAGATCAATACATTTTTTTGTATGCAAAGCAAGCGCTCTGTCAGTGAACTAGGACTCTTTCATCAAAACCCACTTAGGGGAGTTATAAATACCATAATACTGTTGTGCCATAGCACTCACTTCTTAAAAATCCTTGGTGGGGAGGGGGGGAGAAAATGTTTCTTATTTATTATAAAAAACAAAAATATTGAGAAGCTGAATAAAATGTGATATGTCCAACATTGTCTGCACTGGATGTTCATTGGTAACAATTTTTTAGGGAGGTGGAAAAAAATTCCTAAAGCATACTTCATAAATGCTTTCACTGCTTCTTCCTGCTATTACTCATGCCTAACTTTGAATGTTTTGCCTTCACAATATCCAAACACAGATTTAGTGATATACTGAATAAACTGAAATAATTTCTCAGTTACATCTCACTGATTTCAAAATTTGGATGTGTCGCCAATAAAATCTAATTGATCAAGAAACTCTGGGTAGCATATGGCCCTACAGCCTCAAGCTCCACACCAATAGCATTAGAAATGCAAAAATTGGGGGGGGGGGGAGTGAGGGAGTCTATTATATATCAGTTCATAGCCAAGCTTCTAAAAACATCCAAATCCTGGAAAACTCAAATACTCAAGTGCAATGCCATATTCCCTAACTACAATATTTGGAAGTAGTTGCATATGTAGCTAAAACACCATCACTTGCACACAAAAATGAGCATCTGGTAGGCACAGGGAGGAAACACTTCAAAGGTTGGGTAGGTGGGAAAGAATCCCTAAGAAATAGATTATGCCACACATGTCACTAAAGAATTGGGTGTTCTAATTTGCATGAGGGAAAACAAGCAACTCTGGGAACCATATGAGAGAACAAACAGTCTACCCACAGAGGAAATGGTAATAAAGAAAATATTAGAATGTACCAAAATGAACAAATTAACAATGGAAATTAAAGACAGGAAAAACAGAGTATTACCTAATATGGGACCTGGGCTAGAAAAAAGAGTACAAGGGTTAGAAAATGGATGATGAAAGAGGATCAACAAGTTAGAAACAAATACAGGTATAAAGCTATATAGAAGGATATGTATTATAAGCAATATTGGTATTAGATTCAGTTGTCTAAGATTGTACATAATTGCAAATCAAAATATATAGAGTGATAAATGTATAGAGGTATGTTATAACCATGGATACGATAGATATAAGTATGTTGTATAATATCAAATTTTTATTCTTTTTTCTATGGACTAGACTGTATGAAAAAGAGAAAAATGGTGGTAACTAGGATGTATAACATTATGTATATTTTAAAAAGATGCTGATACAACCAGCATATTGTTGTTGCAAAATTGAAATTGTGATGTAAAATGAAGGAAAATGTGCAATAAAAATATTTTTATAAAAGAGAGAGAACAAATTGAATGGTGTATTTTGAACAGATACCCCTGGTGAAACATAATTCAATTTCCCAAATGAGAATCCTAGGAACCTTCAACAAGACTGGATGTTAAGACTGCCTTCCTCAGTCTGGCATCCATCCAGACACGTTGGGCTACAATTTGCATTCTCAACCTATTGAAAAAGTCTAGTAACCATCTTTTGGTCGTCCGCCAGAATCTGGTGAAGATTGCTCTCCTCCTTCAATTGTCTAAGGTCCAAGATAATTCTCTGTATCTTAATCCTACCAGGAATGCTTATTTGGTCTTCCTCCCTTCCTCTATTCTACTGCTTTCTCCCCCATCCTATAACCAGCTGGTTTGTTAAAGCTCAGGAAAAAAAAAAATCACACAATCAGTAAAAACAACATTCAAACCAGAACACTATTTCAGGCTTTTGGAGAAAGGCAGAAAGATAGCAGCTAAAAAACTTGGACTGGCTATCATGACAATTGTTGGACATGATAGGAAGAAAGGAGAAATCTAAAGTTGTGAGGAAGGGGCATTTACTGACAGGATCGGGAGGAATAGCTGCTGCACACCTGACTGCCCTAATTAGCCACCAGCTTGATGAATAAGAGCCTAGCTAAAAATATGCACAGAGAGGGAGAAGAAGAAAAACAAGATAAGTTGCTCTTTGAGAGAGCTGAAGGGGAAGAAATGGGGAGGGGGAAGAATGGGAGGAGGGAGAATCCAATAGGTGAATGTCTGTAAGAAACCTCCTGAAACCACCCACTCCCACATTCTCTTTTGGTTTTACCAATTCTCTTCAGGGAACCCCTCCCTTGTTCATGACATTTCCCATTTTTCACCTCTGCCCACACAAATCCTTTTATATCATCCATTCTTCAGACAGTGTGCACATTTTTAAGTATCAAAAACATTTTACAATCTCCCTGCAGTGCACTTACATTTTGGAAGCAGGACATTTTGAGGCCAGAGCACAGAAGAGATATGTGAGTGCATTTCCACCATATTTTTTGCTAGCAAAACGCAAGGGAATTGGGTGGAGAGCCTTTCTGAATCTTGTATTATCTACAGAACTGTAGTGAGCAGGCCAAGAGTGAAAGCTCAACTTCATTAGGAATGTATTAAAGAAGAAACTATTCTTTCACATCCTACAAATGATCATTATTGCTACTTCTATGTGCCTAGCAACAATGATAAAGCTTCACATATACCAAATTTCTACAGAGTTTGTGTTTCACAGTGAAAGCACATTGTAAGTCTTGTCCAGCCGGTTATATTGCTCTCCTGATCTTGTTCATAACTCAATATTTATGAATATACATGCAACTAAGTGCTTATATACGGAACAGTGATTCAGAATCCTTTCTACTACATTTCTTAGCATCAAGATATCTCCTGTGCTTTCTCAGGAAATAGTAATGTTTCATGGGCTCTCACCACAGAAAATTTCAGTAATACAAACCAAAATGTATGTTTAACTAATGGGAAATCTCTTTTGTAAATATGCAGGGAATGGGACAACCCACTGAAGCCAGGTGGGTGTGACTGGGTGGGCATGGCCATCCGGGCACTACTAGATAGCTGTGGCTGGCTGGCTGTGGCCAGATCAGCACAAGGATTACGTAGATTGCATACTACTTATAATCTATGGATTATAATTGTGCTCTTGTTGATTGACTTTAGCTGATCAGAATAATGCCTGAGCATTTGCTTCATATTTTTGAATTATGTAAGCATTGTGCATATTCAGATTAACACAGCTGGAAGGGACCTTGTAGGTAGACCTTGTCTAGTCCAACCCCCCACCCAAGCAGGGGACCCTTCACCATTTCTGACAGATGGTAGTCCAGTGTCTTCTTGAAAGCTTCCAGTGATGAAGCTCCCACAACTTCTAAAGGCAAGCTGTTCCATTGGTTGATTGCTCTCACTGTCAGAATTTTTTTTCTTATTTCTAGATTGAATCTCTCCTTGATCAGTTTCCATCCATTATTCATTGTCTGGCCTTTGGGTGCTTTGGAAAATAGCTTGAGCCCCCTCCTCTCTGTGGCAGCCCCTCAAATATTGGAATACTGCTATCATGTAACCCCAGTCCTTTTCTTCACTAGACTAGTCATGCCCAGTTTTTGCAACCGTTTTTTATATGATTTAGCCTCCAATCCTCTAATCATCTTTGTTTTTCTTCTTCGGACTCTTTCTAGAATCTCAATATCCTTTTTATAACTGTGGTGACCAAAACTGGATGCAGTACTCTAGGTGTAGTCTTACTAAGACTTCATAGCAGGGGTCTTCAAATTTGTCAGCTTTAAGACCTGTGAACTTCAACTCCCAGAATTCCTCTTTCAGTCATGTAAGCTCAGGGATCCTGGGAGTTGAAGTCCACAAGTCTTAAACCTGCCAAGTTTGAAGAACCTTGCTTTATAGAGTGATATTAGTACCTCACTTGACTTTGATTGTATCCCTCTGTTAATGCAATTTAGGATTATATTGGCTTGGTTCTTTTCTTCACTAGATATTAGAAGCTAAATAGAAAAAAAGTTGTAAACTGGATGCTAGGAAAAATTAGATTTTTTTAATTTGGAGGCTTGGCTTAGTCGTCATTTTAACCTAATAATGAATCTGAGAATGGTGAAAAATATAATTTCAACTAAGCAATAGTTGTGTTAAAATAATATCCCCTTGAGGAATATGGGGATTGCTGTTTTCTGTAAACTTAACCATCAATTGCCTTTTTAAATAAGCAGAGAAGGCTTCACTCCTGCCTGCTTATCATCTTAAAAGCTAGCAAGGCTTAAAATCATCTTCATGCCCCTACCAGCTGCTGCTTCAGTGGCATTTTATTTCTTTTATTATAATTAAAACATAACTGTATCTTCTTCCTAAGTATTGTAATACTGAACTGTAACCAAATTTGTTTTCTGTGGGAGCAAATGAAGCAAATGAGTGCAATACTCCCTTCCTCATTTTGTCTTCCCTCCAATGGGATCGCCACCATCTGAATGGTGCTCAGGAGAGATCTCAACAAATGGAGCACAGCTGTACTTCTGTGTTCTTTTGAGCACCTATCAGAGTTCTCCTCAGTCAAAGAACAACATTGACTTTCATAGTGTGGAAATATTTATTTAAAAAACCTTCCCCCCTCCTTTTGAGGCAACTATTGTTATTGATTCATGAATATACTATAGCCGAGCAATGCAGCATTGCTTGACTGAATTGATGAAGTGCACCAAGCTAAAATGCCACATTCAAGTATTGAAGAGCTTGATTAACCAAATGAGACTGCTGAATATTGTGACTAATTCAATTACAATAAATTTAATCCCTTGAGCAATTTGCATTATTGGTTAGAGTTTACCTTTTAACTCAAAAGCTTGGAATGAATCATTCAAGGGATGTCACATAATCAAGCAGAAGAAGTCCTCGGCTTACAACCTTAACTGTGACAAGACTTTCTGTTGCTAAGTAGGAGAGTTGCATCTGATTTTTATGACCTTTGTTGCCATGAATGTTAAGCCAATCACCACAGTTGTTAAGTGAATCATGTAGATGTTAAGCAAATCTGGCCTACCTCCATTGACTTTGCTTGTTAGAAGACAACTGAGAAGGTCGCAATCACATAACCCCAGGACGCTACTTAAATACATGAATACCTGAATTTGGATCACATAATCATGCGGGTGTTGTGACAATTATAAGTGTAAGGAATGATTCTAAGCCAAAGGCTACCTGTAACAGCTCTACTTACCGAACTGGCTTCCATGATGTCCCTCCAGAGGGGAGCATCATTGTCCCGCTCAGCAATCTCCAGCAGGTTGTCCAGGACAACTTGGCCAATGAGATCATGACGGGAGAAACGGTCAAAATCATAGACGCTGAAATGAAGCTTACGCGAGGGAAGTTCAGCAAAGGGGACGTTGAAGTTAAAGGTCTCATTGAAAATAGGGTTGAGCGTTTTGCGATGCACCTTTGTTTGGAATTTCTTTTTACGATCAGGCAGAAGGTACATTTTCACATAGGGGTCAGAGAATCCGTTTGCATCTTTGGCAGGTAGGTCCAAGGCCCGGAGTATCCTGACCACCAGCTGCTCCGTGCCATAGGCATAACGAAGGGCAAAGCTCAACTGTCCACAACTTGGAGCCTCCCCTTTCTTGGAGTCTGCCTCACCTGAACGCTGTTTATACAGTTCAGGTTTTATCTGCCCAATGCTGGTCACTTGTTCCACCTTGTCTTCTCCTCCACCACCATGGACTCCAGTGTCTGGGCTGCTCAGTTGCTGGGTCACAGGACGTGGCAGTGTGTTATACCTGGAGAGAACAGTTGAAAAAAAATACAGCCGGAGATACACATAACTACATGTCCATTAAATTCACCCACAAATAAATAATCCTCTGTCTAGGATAGAATTACACCTGTTAGCACCCTAGATTTAAATTTACAGAAGGGTAACAAATACCTCCTGGTCTACAGATCAACTTAAATTGATTTAAAATTTGAATCAGAGTTAATTAATTCATTAAAATCACTGAGATTTACATTATCCACAACTGACATTAAATTCAGACAATACATTCTTAATGTAGCTAAATCTGGATGTATTGTGTATTTAATGTATAAAAAGATGCAGATTTACAGATTTTATGGATGAAATCTTGAAAAAAGCATAAAAAAGCGTGTAACATGCTTTTATCTGCCTGTAACATGCTCATTATCTGCCTTCCAAAAAGATAGCAGGTGCACTTTTATTCTTTAGAACCAAAACTGGATATACACTTGATTTAATAATTTGATTCAATGAGCCTGTAACTGTTTCAATGTGAGATCTTTAATCAATACTAACTTTTCACTTCTTAGAATATGGAAAGAAACCACAGACACGTGGAGAAAGCTCCATGAACTGTGATATGCTGGAAGTTCAGTTGAGGAGAACTGATTATGTAGTTGGCAGGTAATCAGATCTTCTTGCTTTGTTTATGAACCAGCCACATTGTTATATTACAGCTGTGTGCCTCCTATGCTACTGTGCTTTTTCTTTTTCCAAAGTCCCATTAAAAACCTCTAACTCTAAGCATCTTGGAAGCTGAATACAATGAACAAGTGAATAGCCTACTTATCTATATAGTATATATATGATTATATTCTGAAGCCAAACTTACTTTTTAAAGGACTGCATCTGTTATAGTCAACCCAAAACATTTCAAGCAGCACTGTGTTTCAGAATACTGCATAATACAGTGTTCCACCACCTTGGCAACTTTAAGATGCCTGGAGTTCAATTCTCAGAAATCACCAGGCAGTTGGTTGGGGAATTCTTGGAGTTGAAGTCCAGGCATCTTAAAATTGCACATTGAGAAACACTGGTATAATGAATCAATTATTTATGTATTTATGTGTGGATCTCATGAAGTCAGTGTTGCTGACATAAGTCCTAGACTACCATCTGGCAACTTGCATTATTTTCATTGCCTTCTGAATCTTTCAGAGTTATTCTTGATATTTTCATTTATAGAATGGGAATCTGGGCTAAGAGATATTGATTGAAAGGCTCTTACCTTACTGATCACGCAGTTTGTGCCCTCATGGTTATAATTTTAAAAAATGTGACATAAAAGAAAAAAAATGGAGCAAGAAAAAAAACCAACAATATTCAGGCACTAATTATTAATGTTAGACAGATAAAGTGGTGGGATTCAAATTTTTGTACTACTGGTTCTGTGGGCGTGGCCTGGAGAGCGTGGCAGGGGAAGGATACTGTAAAATCTCCAGTCAGAGGAGGTATTTGCCGGTTCTCTGAACTACTCAAAATTTCCGCTACCAGTTCTCCAGAACTGGTTAGAACCTGCTGAATTCCACCTCTGGACAGATAGTATTGAATGTATGTCCTCCATATAAACATCAGTTGTACAGACTCAGCTTTAATACTTGGGCTCCCCTTCTGTATCCTTCTTTCCTCACAACTCACCTGGGAGTGGGTGCCAAGCTTGCTACTTGCTGATGGGAGTGAGCATTGGGAATGCTGCCTTCCTTGGTACCGGTCTGACTTTCCACAGGGAGGTCAGGGGAGGTTTGGCTAACCTTGAGGTTGGCCTCGGGGTAGGAATCCATATCGAGGTATGATCTCTCAGGCATTTCGGGACCCAGTTCTACCCGCTCAGCCAGGAGATCCCCAAAAGGCGAGTGGTGGAGATGAGCATGGAGGGGATGCTCCTTGCGCTGGGTTTGTGATGAGGATCCTTTGTCTCGCCAGGGGATCCAACATAGTTTCCAAGAGACGAACAGGGAGACGCCCAGCAGCACAATCCCACAGAAAGTCACAATCACTGACAGAAGACTAACCAGGATCTCTAGAGGAGAAAAGTGGAGAGGCAAATACCATAATGAAAGATCAGGGATAAATTGTTTTCTATGGTCATCTGTCATCTTGACCAGTTGAGCTGTCCTCATTTATTGGCTGTTGGAGAGAACCTAGAACCTTGGGCAAATAGCACTAACTGCCAGTGGGAAGAACACATGACAGCTCAGCTCTTTCTTGAGTGGTACCATCAAACTGATCCTGACTCCCAATTTAGTCCTGTCCCTCCATTAGAAGAAGTAATCCCAACCTGACTATATTATGGGCTGTCAAGCACTGGAAGAGATGTCCATATAAAAAGCTATGCACCCTTCATTTTTTGGGTTCCCATTCCAGAAATATTTAATTGGACATTAATTATAAATCCAGTCTTGATTAAGTGTGGAACTGTAAAAAAAATACTATACTGGAGGGAAATAAGTTTCCACCCCCACGATAAATTCTACAGTCCTTTGGGATCAGTGCTAAATATAAATTAAACCATATTGTAGTTTCATTCCAAAATATAATTGCCATCTACGTTCAATAAATGCACAACATTCCTTCCTTCAATCTTGCTATATATTTTCATGATTTATACTCAAGTTTCCTAGTGTTGTTGATACCTAAGAAAAATCTCTGATGGTCTTTGATAAATTTTCATAGATGCAGCCAAGAAGAACAGAAAAATCATTTCCCATTAAATCCTATTTAAAGACTATTTAAAACCCAATGGCACAGACACATACATAGAATTCTCAATAAATACCATAACAATTGCAGTAAATATATATGTAATTGAATTATGTAATGGTTCTTCCATTTGAATGAATTTTCCATTGCACAACATTTAAACTGCTTGATTCAAAGCATTTCCCAAGAAAACTCCAGAGAGCTTTCAGGATTTTATTTATTTTTATTTATTTGATTTGTCAATCGCTTACAAGATAATAAGAATAAGTATAAACATGACTAAGAATACAGGAAATAGGTACAAATAAATGGGAACAATAGGACAAGGACGGTAGGCACAATTGTGCACTTATTCACGCCCCTTACAGACCTCTTAGGAATGGGGTGAGGTCAATAGTGGATAGTTTAAGGTTAAAGGAGTGGGGATTAGAGGATGTAACAACTGGCAAATGTGACAAGAACCAGAAGCCTTATTTTTCTGTAATACAAAAGTAGTTCAAGATTTCAAATGATTCCACAATTCTCATTAAAATGTCTTTCTGTCACGTGGAATTATAAAACAACATACAGACATATTTTAGTTATTTGTTCATATAAAATAACAATTTATAATGAAAACTTTTATGCCTCTTCAGTCCAGCAACATACTAACTAGAACTAGACCATAATTTTTCATCATTCTATTCCTATTTCCTCTATGGATATGATAGATCAAGATTCTCACCTGTGTTGATGGGACCCACATGCCCTGTCAGTTCCTGACACTTTTCACGTTCCTGGGCAGCACATGTGTTGGAACACAGCACATGAAGGAGCTCCATTGCCTTGCGATGCCTATCCTCATCATAATCTCCTGACATGATGCCTAAACAGCAAGTAGACATTGTAGACATTGTACTGCATGTTAAAAATGCCATTATATATGACCTTGGGCCATGGTGAAATCGGCAGTGCAGGTTGTCCTAGCAGTAAGGTCCCTGCTGATTCTTATTGCTAGCTGAACTTTGGGGTGTCCTTACATTACATGCCAAAGAATTTAGATTCAGTCCTTGCTCTCTTCAATGACCAGCTGAGTCATTGACAGCCAAAGGAGGCTATGTTGAATTACAAACATGCCAACCTTGTTTTAAAAAAATATTCTCATAAGTGCATCCTTTATTTGAAGGGTTTAAAACTGTCTGGGTGCCACTTAGATTATGCTATCTTCTGCATTTATTTTAGCCACTGATGCTGAAGCTGAAACAAACAGACTCACACTACAAAAACAAAGCAAAACAAAACCCACTCTCCATATCCTCTAACCCTGTCTACTCTGGGAAAAACTGGAGTTTTGATGGTAGAAGTAGGCACAAAAGTAGTATCAGGGAGATAGGAGGAACAAAAGGGGAAGCAAAATATATTCTGTGTCAGAACTCTGGAGAAACAAAAGCATTGTCTATAGATGAGGACCTGGCTATCTTAACAGAGAAGCCATTTTCATATTTACTTTATATCAGTTGAAACTGATTCATATTGCCAGAGGGTAAAGTGGATAGCATGGGCAAAATGCATGGAAATGACAAAGCAGGCATGGTATGTCTTTATGTAGCTTTGGGTGAACAAAGATGGAATACCAACCTATGTCTTATCTATCAATTCAGACAAAGGCGGCATCTCAACTGAACACCACCAAATGCAAGGGAGAAATACAATGGCACTGGGTCAAAGCCCAACACAATTGCATTTTGTCTCCCCCCAAAATAATTACCTGGGAATTACCTTATCTTGGCTAATCAGAGGCAGACCAAAGTTTAAGTGTATTTAGCCATTTAATTGGCTAAAAAGGGATTATCAGTATTGTTAGGTCTGTGATGGTCTTTTAACCCAACATCCCAGATGTTGTTCTTGGGTGGTGGAACAGGCAGGCGGGGGTGGAGAGGAAGCACATAAGTGGTAGAGTATAGAACGTGAGACAGAAGCATGAGGAAGAGGGCCATTAGGTGCATCGGTGCTGGCTTATTACAACTGGAAATAAAATGTAGTAAATCACTGGTGAAATGAAGCCCAACTAATATCATCGAAGGCAATAACTATGTGTTGATGTATTCCAAGGAAGGAAGGACTTTGAATACACTTAAAACCATAAGATATCAACCTTGGCTGACAACCAGTCAGAAAGACCACATCATAAAATAAGCCTGGAGAATGTCAGTATCAAGACATTTCTTCAACTTTACTAGTAAAGCAATAAGACATTTATAAAATGCAAATAATTCCAGTAGGAAGGAAAGTTATCAGAAGTAGATACCAATTTGCTGTGGATAATCTCTCCTTGAACATTACCCATATATAAAGATGTAACATCTGTTGCTAAGCTCAGTTTCAGATACGCTCTAAAGGAGCCAGAAGCATGGCTAGCAACGCATCAGCTCAAATACATTGTCTCACACAAAGAAGGAAGACATTTCACCAAGAAATAGCAGCCATGAATACCGGAAAGATAAATTATCTAAATGCACTATTGATTCTCAGGCTGAGTTCATTTCAGGACCCCCAGCCCATATTATAGGTTACCTCAACTGCTTATTAGCCATGGAACTTGAATTACTTAAATAAATGCCCTCCCAAATGGGAGTAGGCAAGAGACTGAGCATGCAGACTGTGCCCCAATCTCCAATGTCAATGTACTTGATGGCCTTGGCTGTTATATGTTTGGTGCATTAGTGATTCATAGCCAGTTTGTGTGCCAGCTCATAAACAAGTGATCAACAAGTGTATAGGGAAGATGATAAATGGGGATCTTCTCACTCTTCTTATTTGTACAACCCAATGTAAAAGAGGGGAAGGATTCATATATACCACAATGCGATTTGTTTGATTTTGTTTATTAGACATATCGATCTATTGTGACCTATCAAACATGGTTTATATAATACATTATGAGAAGCTATCTAATTAGCCTTCTCTATGCATGGCTTACTGTAATACAGGAACTATGTTTGGAAAGGGGGATTTATTAACCCATGGCAGCTAATAAGCTGCAATAGCATTTTAAAAGACTTCCAGGATTACTGTGATGAAAAAGGCTCCAGAGTCCATGAACATTGTGCTATAAAAGTTCATTAGTCAGGCTGTCTAAGGCAGTCTATGTTTACCAGAGGCCTTCCACCTGTTCTAGATTTCAGTAGTTAAGGGGTTGGATCAAGGATAGGGTGAGCCAAGTATAAATGGAGCTTCGGCCAAGAAAAATTAAGGGGGGACTTTAGGTAAGGCCACTCTCAGCCTTGCTTATCCCACAGCAAGCCAGTTTTGAGGGGTTGGAGGAAACATGAAAACAAACAAATAGAAAACTCTCATTCCTAGCTAGATTATGAGAGCTGAATTTCAATGCACTTGAATGTCATAAGCATTGAGAACACTGCTCTTAATTCTCTTAATTAAGATTTGTATATGTTTGGAGAGAGGTTGAGTATTTTCTGAAGGAGCTTGCAGCAACTAGTCATTTAGGCCTCAAGGTATTTCTCAGCCAAATAAGGAGCTAGGCTAAAACCTACCTGGCATGATTTTTAAAAAGCAAGACCCTGATCCTTTTGAAAGAGAAGGTGTGGTGATTGATAGAGAAACACAGACATGCTGACCTCTCTTCCTCCCCCCATTACTCATACTGTCTCTCCTTGATTGGGCCCAGAGGACAACGGTGCTGGCAGCTGCCCTACATACAATAACTCAAATGCAGAGAGGGGATTGTTCAAAACTGCTATAAAAGATAAAGGTTATAGGTTTGGGAGCTGCTCCATACATTCCAGTTCTTTATTGTTCAATTCTGACAGTTCTAATTTTAGGAATAAAGCCTTTTTCAGCATTTTATTCCACAATGCATCTATTTTTATTCTTTTGTTTCTTTTTTTAATGAAAAGAACAATGGTGCAGACTGGAAACAATAAAACAGCAACCACAAATGACCCATGAATAATAATAATTCCATTAATATTGTTAATAATATTCAATCTCCATTTTATCCCTGAACACTACGTAAATGGAGGGAAACCTTAAATAAATAAGGATAATTTTTCAAAATATACCTTAGTTCCAGAATTAGCATTACTAATTATTGTATAGATATTGATAAGCTAAACCTCCCCTATCCCAAATCCTCACTTGATTTCCAGAACTATAATAAAGAACTTTGTCTGGACTTTTTTTACAATTAGTAATGAGGATCAGTGTCAGCTATTTTGAGAACCTTTTGACATTCTCTGCCCTCTGTTCAAAATCTCACCTGGTCAGCAAACTGGTTCAGTTGATAGCTGTCAAGTTGCTTCTGTATTGCTGGATCCAGAATGCTAACTAACCCAGTCAATGCCAGGCAGCAGAGGAGCAGGAAAGCAATCCAAAGTTTCTGGTGAACTAAGTCCATATGTGAGAGGCTGCAAGAGGGAAGTAGGACACTGGATCTGCCATCCAGAGCACTGCTGAGTCCAAGTTGCAATTTGATGTTGTGGTGGAAGTCAACTGTGCCCACCGCAAGATGCTGGATGGAACCAGTAGCCGAAATCAAATGTGATTGTGAGAAGGTTTCAGTGTGTCTAGCTGGCTTTACAATGTCTAAACGAAATGCCAGATCTCCAACTGAGTTCTGGAGGGTTCTTCATTATTTTCTAAATCCTCCATGAAATTTGTTGCCTGCGAATTAGATCCCTGCTACTGCCAGTCTCTTCAGTTAGGTGGCCAGCTGCATGAATTTAAAAAAAAAAAAGGTGTCAGATATGGATTCCTGATGTGCTTCTGCTATTTCTCATCATTCTGGTTCAGCCTGTCTGTAATTCCAAAAGACAGGACAAAGTATATAAATCTAACTTCTGGACCATTTTGCACTTAAAAAAAAAATATTATGCCATCAAAGTGTCACAAAATTCTATTAAAGGGAAGAATATTTTCTCCTTACTCATTTTGGGTTTGCTCTGCAGTTCTCAGAAGCATTACTGGGAACTCTGGATTATTCATCTTTGCCAAAAGAAGGCAAATACGGTTTTTATGGGGGTCAATAACATCATTAAAGGTTCTATATTAGACTAAGCAAAAGAAGCACGGTAATTATTTATTTAGCAATCATTATAATCCACTCCCACCCACACAGACTCTGGGCAGTGGATATTAGTCAAAATACAATCCTTTCCCTGTTCCCCAATTAAAATAATTAACACTCAACTAATTATATTGGTGATCCAAAAGAAAAAGCCTAAGAGCCAGAAGCTTGCTAAAATAGTATGAATTTAACTTGGTTCTTAAAAGCATCAAGGGTACTAGAGATGAAAGGTTCTATAAAATGGGGGCCACCTCCAAGGATTTTCAAAGTGGTAGGGTTGACAGGGATACAGAAAAAAATATCTGCCATGAACTCCACATGGCATCAGGAAGCGCATGGCTAATTATTTTTTACATCATGCCTGTTTATGTATTATTTCCTGTGAATTTCCTACAACTTTAAGTAGTGTCAGAGAAATACCTGGGGCAACTACCCAAAAATTATTCAGGAGCCACATGCCATCTTGAGGTCAAAGCTTATAGTTTCTATTGCTTGTCTTACAAAGGGGCAAGATGAACAGACAAACAGTAAAATCCAAAAAACCTTGGTGAAAATATAAAGGCCTGGAAAACAACTGAATTACAACTGGGGTCGTAGTTCAGATTCTTCTGGAAACCCAAAGGCTTCCTACAGGAACTTATGCCTAGTATTCTTGGATTCTCTACAACCAATACATATTTTAGTAGATTAGGCTATAGAAAGAAAAACATTGATTATTTTGGTAGAAGCAGGATCATTTGAGGAGAGATGAAACTCTGCACCTACTTTTCCCCCCAGCATCCGGGGCAATCATTTGAACTTTTCCCCAAATAGAAAAGCCATCAGAACACTACTTGTACAGGTATTTCAGACTGGAGAAGGAAAACACTTGCAATTTAGTTCTAATTAAATTAAATTAATTTTGCATGGGATCAAATTAGAGACTGAATGAATGGAGCATATGATGGATATCGTGCTTTTTCTCCCTTTTTCTCTTTCCTCAATTTTTTTAGAAAGGCAGGAGTCAGGCTAAGTCTGGCTAATAATAGGATTCTCCTGTTCCCCAACGGAATAGCAAGTCATCCAAAGGAGAAGAAAGAAGAGGACCTTTAATTCCTCAGTTCTCCCCTCCTCTGAATTCTGCTGCAGCTTCTTCCATCTGTTATTGCTGCATCTTTGCTAGAGTTATCAGTGTTCCTGCTCAGAATAACAAGTATTAAGGGCTGAGTAGTGTATCTGCGCTCTCACTCTCTCTCCCCTCCCCTTCCCCCCTCCGTCCCCTCTGTCACACCAATCATGTTTCATGCCTGACTGCCATTGTTCTAAAACGTCCACCCAAAGTGATTATGCCCCAAACTCTGTTCATTTTTCTATCATTGTCACCTAAATAAATTTATTATTCAAGTATTATATTATCACATTCTGATATGGAAATAATCCACAGTACCTAAATGTCATTTTGTTTCTTATCCATAGATTAAAAGAAACAAACTATGATCTAGTGCAATAGTCACCAACTAGTGGGCTGGGAACCACTGGTGGTCCGTGAGAAAATTTTGGTGGTCCACAGAGAATTTTCACTCCCAAAGCAACTCCCCCAAAGCAATTAATCCAGGCTGTGTGGAAACACAAAGATGCGCCACCCTCATGGCCCGTGGGAACACAAGGCTTGTTTCGCTTACATTGCGAACAAACACGAAGTAGTGAGGGAAGGGGAGAAAGGGTGGAGGGGGGAACTCACCGCATGTACCTCGCCTGGCCACCAAGCTGCTTCTTTCCACTTCTCTCTTCTGCTTTTGGCTGCATGTGAGGAAAGCAGCAAAAGTCTTTCTTTCTCTCCCCCAAACTCCACCAGAAATGAGTCTTTGGGACCCTGCAAGGCATCCTGTTCCAAGAGGCTGCGTTGGCGCGACAAGTCTCACAAAGTCTCACAAAGATTCAATTCTGGCAGAGTTGGGGGGAGAGAAAGAAATACTATTGCTGCTCCTGCTGCTTTCCTTGCATGAAGCCAAAAGTCTCTCTTTCTCCTCCCTAAGAACGGAGCTGGAGACAGTATCCTGCAATGGGGACTTTTTGGGGGGATTTTCCCAGGGTCTCTGCTGCTTTTTGCAGAGACCCTGGGAAAATGTCAGCAAGCCACTGTCAGTCAAAATTCATATTAGTAGTCTGTGGGATTTAAAATTATGAGTTTGGTGGTCCCTGAGGTCCAAAAGGTTGACAACTCCTGATCTAATGAAGTACTATTTCATCCTTATTTTAAAAATAGTCTTGATGTAGGCCGTCCATAGTGATCAGTTTCTTGATGTGACCATGCTGACGACTTCTCTGATAGTTTATCTGAGTTATAGCCAACAATGATTAGCCACCACAGTTAAATATTACTTCGAGAGTAGAATTTAATAGGTGTGAGAGATATCTGGAAGAAGAACCACAGTTCCCTTGGGATTTTCTCTGACCAGCAAAATTATATCACATGATAGGACCTGACCTCATACAGTAGCTAATTAATTTGCAAAGCAGCTAACCTTTACACAATTATTTTTATTACAACAGCTGCCTCCCCCCCCAAAAAAAATTCTGGATAGTAACATAAACATTGCCATTATCTGGACTTACCCATGCTTCATCAGCTCTTTAGGACACCTCAAGTACTGTATTTATTGTTCTTTACTTGCAGACTCAGTGTACTGGAAATAAGTTTAGGTTTACAACTTTTGTTTACTTGCTGAACTAAATCTCCATTCAGACACACATTGACATCAGTTGCATTCCCTATATGTCTGAAGAAGCTGCCAGAAAAGTGAAAAAGGTTTAGTTATTGTTTGATGCATATCCTGGCTTTAACTCAAGAGCTTAAAGCAACATAAACAGCACTCCCTTTTATTTTTTGTCCACAATAAAAACCTTATGAGCTAGACTGAGAGAATGACTGGCCCAAGCTTATTCAGGGAGCTTTTGTAGTTGAAAGTGGACCAGAACCTGGGTGTCTCTAGTATTGCTCCAGTTCCTTAACTATTACACTGTATTGCATGTGTGCTCAGCTAGGTTGAAAAGGCATCACTGTAATCATATCGGATGGCTATCAGTTTGAGGGCTAAATCATACAAGAGCTCACCTGCTCAGAATCAATGCTTAACAGAAAGGTAGAAAATCTATAAATATGTATGTGGAACAGGCAGCTGTCTCTACCAATTGATATAACCAAGAAAACTCATATGTGATTCCAGGATGTCACGTTGTACTTGTACAGATTCAAATAAAGTCTCATCAAATATGTATGCTTGCCTGCTTCAGGGAATACAGAACCTATGTGGCCTAATTTACACACTCCAGGTGCTTTAGCAAGTGTAGGTGCATATTAGCAAATTGAGCACCTGCTGTTTTCAAAGCATTAAAGCTGCGCTTCTCAACCTTTTCTTCATCACAGATGCCCTTTAAACACCATTTGTGGCCACAGACTATGGCCATGGACCCCCAAGACTTAACTCAAGACTTAAACCATAACATTTTTTCAAACCTTTGCAGACTCCTTGTGACAACAAAAACATCACTAAGGACTGGTCATCGTTCACTGGAACTGAATTTCTTTTACTTGCTACTGTACATCAACCTTCCTTTAGTATCTGGGATTCAATTTTGGATAATCTGCTCCCTTAATTCCCCCAGTCAGCAAGATCAAAGGGCAATGATGAGATGTCTAAAACTGCTGGAAGGTACCAAATGACAATACTGTAATAATACTTGTGATTAGAAAGTCCTCTGCATGAGCTTATCAAGAGCAATTGCCAATCAGAGTAAACAATATTGAGTTAGGCGGATGAATACTAAGCTGGTATATGATAACTTCATTATAGCTTTGCAAATGTGTGAACCCAGCCAAGTATCATAATCTTGTTTCCTATAGTCCTGCTAAACCAAGCTAGATTGTCACAAATATATCACACTGGTAAATGCCAAAGCATATTGGTACCTTTATCTTTCTAGATTTCTTTTTGAGATCGCAAAAAGCCTGCCTTCCCAAAGTTAACAGGTCATGCGGAAGAGCACCAAACCTACTTCATAAAGCATCTGACAGGAGAAAATGAATTCTGACTGGCTTGTGTGGACTGAAGTGTACATTTTAATAAAGAGAGCATGTTGAGGTCTGTTGAATGTGTCTCCTGCCACACCCATGGGTGGGATACAAGACATTTGTTTAGGGAAGGGCTGTGAGATATTCTCTATAGACAAACGAGGGAGATCTGGGTGCAAAATCTTACTTGGCTGTTTGTGGCAGTCATAAAATAGCCATTGCCTCATATGGTTGTTGTGAAGTAGTGGGCAGAGAAGCACCTACAGAATCCTCTCTGGAAAAAACATAGCCAGAAATGTTACTATTAAACTTAGCAAGCTAATGCTTAGGAATGGTGGCTAAAAGGGGTTTAGGAAAAAGGATTCAGAAATAATTACCCCGAAACATTGCCGCTCAATGTTTAATTGAGCTGCTGTACATTTTAAACAAGATTTAAAATTATAGACAAATCAGAGTAGTAATTTGTTATTTTGCATTATGCATTTTTTTTTTAAAAAATCATAAATATTGTTGAAGGTAGATTTTATTAATTATTTTACATTTGCTTGAAGGTTAGAATCAAATAAAATCTGCTAGATTTTATTCTCACCCTCATCAAAAATCCACAAATATGTGTCCATAAAACAAGTTGTATAAAGACAACACCAGTTATATTTAAAAAGAGGATTTACATGGGATAAATT
Organism: Laticauda colubrina; assembly: GCA_015471245.1. Classification (NCBI taxonomy): domain Eukaryota; kingdom Metazoa; phylum Chordata; class Lepidosauria; order Squamata; family Elapidae; genus Laticauda; species Laticauda colubrina. Next base: position 13,077,537 of record BLBF01000051.1, read on the forward strand.
TTATTTGATAAATTTTTAATGAGAATTTTTTAAATGGAAAATTCACATGATAAAAGTTAAACCAATATGTAAGGTAAGCCTGATTAAAATTTAGAAACCTACAAAGTGTAACAAGACATATAAAATTAACATCTTTTTTTTAAAAATAGACACTTTATAATTTCAAAACTTATTTTTAAGAGGAAAAAACCACTGTGTGCTAAAACTGTCTAACATGTTGAAGCCAATAGGATTTTAATTATTTGCATATTACTCTACTTACAACCACAATTGACACCAGGATTTCCATTGCCAAGCAAGTCAGTTATTAAGTGAGTTGCACCTGTTTTATAACCTGCATGGTTTTTAAGTGAATCACTGCAGATTGTAAAATGAATCATGAGATCATTAAATGCATCTAGCTTCTTCATTGACTTTACATGTTGGAAATGGAGATCATGTAACCCCAGGATGCTACAACCACTGTAAATACATGCTGGTTGCCAAGCACCTATATTGTGACATTGTGATTATGCAGCTGTTTCAAGAATCATAAATTCAGGACTGGTTGTTGTTGCAAGTCACTTTTTTCATGCTGCCTAGCGAATTCTGGGAGTTAAATCCAGAATGTTAAAGTCACCAAGGTTAAGAAACATGGCCTCAACGCCTTTCAAAAGGCAAGCAGGGTCAGGGCCAAGAGGCTCTTAGGGGGAGGCTGTTCCAAAGAACGAAGTTGGCACCCTTGCAGTATCGGGGCGATGGTAATCTGCAGTCCCCTCTAATTTCAATGAATGCTCTTTTCATCTTACAGTACAATACCAACAAGTAACAGCACTTTGCCTCATGCTTTTAAGCCACAGATGCACGATTGGCAGGTCTCTCAAGGTTTGGGTTTGGCACTCTACCCTCTCCTCAACTGCTGCAGATTTTCAATAAGTTAAAAAAATAAATATAATTATTTTACCTTGGCCAAAATAGAAAGGAATGGTATAAAAAGAAGGGGTTTAAGAAAAATGTGATTTTAACTCATCTGCTTTCCTTTCATCCCTCACATATATTGCTTGGGACACGTTCTGTGCACCTGATATGTGATGTCAATTTTGTGCATTCACACTTTAGGCTACCCCAAGAGCTGATGCAGAAGGCCAGCTCACTGATTCTTGAACTAAAGAAAGAAAGGATGCAGCTTTTAGCTGGAGCTCTGCCATGGCTCTTTGAAAAGAAAGATCCGCCCCAGATCTGGATGACACTACGGTCATTTGAAGAAGAAACTAAATGGGCTGGTAAAATTTCACATAAAAGGAATTGAATTTTCTGGTGGGGTCAGATTAATAGACTATTTGATAAAAGCCCTGCTGATTAGACTAAAGGCCTTTGAGGCCAACATCCTAATCCCCAAAGGGCCTAATCAGTGATCTCAAGGGAACTAAGCAGGCCATGAGAAGTTGTACAGCAATTACTGTTCAGTAAATGCTCTTTCTACTCCTGGAGAGAATGTATTACTTGGAGCAAATATTCTCCAGGTATGTCTGAGCTGATTTCCATCCTCCTGATCAGACCTGATGAATGGAGGATCATAGGAACTGATCTCCCATTTGAGGTTGCAAAGGTTCGGCTTCAATGAAGAGTCTATATCTCAACATTTTCCTCCCAAAGCCTCTCTTAGATAAGAAAATATTCTGCCTCTGATGATTCATGTAGCATAAGAAAGGTAGACAGGAAATAAGCAATCATCAATGAAATTATAATGTAGAAAAATACAAAGTAGAAACAATAAAAACTAGGCAGCTCTAATAGTGGAATACCAACAAGTTAACAGTGTATAGTAACAAGAAAAGATGAACTAGACCAAGGGTGAACAACTATGGCCCCTTTATGACTTGTGGACTTCCACTCCCAGAATTCCTGATACAGCAAATTGTAAAGGGATTATAGCTGCCCATCCCTGAACTAGACCCTACAAAAGCTTCTCTTCTCTCCCTTTCCCTCCCTCCATCGGTCCGTGTGTGTTTACATGCTAGTTTTTAGGTACAACATAAAAGTTGCTACAAGTTCCCAATTAGAAGATAACCCCTTTTCTCAGACTTAGACAAAAAAGTTTCACTCAGATTCAAAGCTAAAAAATTATCTGCATTCAAAAGACAAGCAAACTGATGGAACTAGATCCTAAAAGCTCTTGATCATCACTTCATTTTTTTTTATATATATAAAGTAGGGCACATTTTCAAAGCCTCCATTTTTCAACTCCCAATCACATCTCCTAAATGGGTCGGCAGCAGTCCCAATAGCATAGTTCATACAATACAGCGTCCTGAAATTGTGTGAACCTTTCTCATTGTGACTTATTTAATCACCCATGATTGAAGAAATTATGACATGGTGCAATGTAAAAACAAACAATTAAATCTTAACCAATAATTTAAATGATTTAGTGTGTTACCTTTGTTATATAGTTCTTGAATATTATGCACCAATTTGATTTATGAGTTGTTGGATGATTCTTGTAGCTATCCTGTGACATTTCAGAATAAAATTGTCATGTGGCATTGGGTAAAAACAATGGGTTCATTTACATTTACTGATAGATTTATTTTATTTTGTCAAGTGATTATAAGATAACCGGTATAAGTATAAACATAGTTATGAATACATGAAATGGATACATATAAGAAAGATAAAAAGAAACAATAGGACAGGAATGGTAGACATGTTGGTGCACTTATGCTGTAGTTTCTGACAAAACCATACACAATACTTGCATGGCAAAGCCAGTTTTTATCCAATATAATGGTGCATGACCTTATATTTATCACAGCAGAACAGAAATAAGAGTTGAAACATGATCACTTTATATTTGTGGATATCTAGAATCCAAAGTAATATCATATACAAATGTACACATACCTGTCACAAAAAAACTGCCCAACTTAAGACTTGTTGGTTCAGTAGTATATTACATATTTGCTGAAAAAGGAAAGCTAAATCCAGCTGAAACAGCTGACTAACTACGCAACCAAACATAATAATAATTTATTAAACTTGCATGCTGCCCAACTCACAATTACTCTGGGTAGCTCACAATAATACAAACAAAGAAATTACAATAAAATCACTGAAACATAAAAGGTCATATGGAAGAAGAATACAACTAGCCTTCTCAAAAAAATTGAGCAGGCCTCTTAGAAAGGACATAGGCAACATTTTGTTGCAGGGCTTACTTGTGGAACTTAAAATCAACAGTAAATTCATCCCAGCTCCAAATTAGCCACATAAAACAGAAAAGATTAGCTTGTTGCATATAGTTGGCTATTTCCTTTGTTCCTTTTCTTCAATCTTTCTCTTATTCTAATTTCCTCTTTCTTACCAATGTTTCCTGAATGCAACAGAAGATGAGTTCAGCCTGTGTGCTCTCCAAATAGCCTATTAGTTGGCCAATAGCATTACATGCATGAATGAAAGCAGATACATCCAGCTCACAGCTGAAGGTTGCATATGGTCTACCAAAGCTTTGAGGTAACCAGAATATTTCCCAAAGTTGTTGATGACTTGCAGTATTTAGTGTAATAGAATGGAAAAATAAAGATATATAGATGCACTTGTATTAAAATAATATTAAATTCAAATTAAATTACATTGCATTTAGTTTGGTCTGGTTCCATGGATTTTTGAGAGTGTAATTGTTGGTGTGCCAGTCTTAGGCCCTTGGCCTATTTTCTTGCATCAAAGTTTACACACACAGGGATCAACTTTATCCTGTTTATCTGCCTCTTTTCTTTTTGTGCCAATTTAACAAGAATATATCAGAGCAGTTTGCTTAGCACACAGTAATATTGGTTAAATATGATAATGATAATACTTCTTCAGATAATATCATATACTTTTATTTGTTCTTGTCCATTAAAGTGGGCAAGATAATAAAAAATAGTCTAACCTTTTTTATATTCCACCTTCTTACCAAAGGATAAATGCCTCATTAAAAGGAAACTTGTAAACTTCTTAAAACAAATATAATTCTAAATTTGAAGTAGCACTAAGTACAGGTTTATATATAAGGATAAATTCGGCACCATATCAGAGAAGCAACACATTGGGGAGGCTTATGTGAAAGATTGTAGCTTCATTATAGGATAGGCTTACATGGGCGGCAAATAGCAGCATCAAATAAGTCTCTTGTTAATATACAACAATGTGGTTATGGTTACAGTGCAATCCAATCCAATTCAAGGCTTCCTTTTATTCAATAGGCAGATATCCTTCTTTCTAGAGATGTACCTTCACCAAACAGAACAAGCAATAAAAGGCTATGACATAAACATAATGTTTTAAAGGAAGAAGCAACAGGTTTCTGCTGAGAACAAAATTTACTTTATCTCCTTTATATCAAACAGACATGACTTATTTTCCTGAAATTTGCCTCTTTCAATGATGCAAGATAATTTCAAAGGTAGATAGACAGAATAATAAGATATATTCTTGTTGGCAGACATCCATATTACTTCTTTTTTATTGCACAATTTTGGCACTTGGATCCTGATGTTCTCTTTTATTATAATCATCCCTTTGAAACTGCTTTTAACACCTGATGTATTAGTTTTCTCCCTATAACATTTGTCTTGTTTGTTATCAGTAACACTCAACAAAATCATCAGTATTGCCATTTCAAGGGTACAGGAAGTGAGGCCAAAAACTCTTCTGTTTCAGCCTTAGAGCTGAGTGAAAATTTTAAAATAGGTCTCTCTCAATATCCACAACATCAGTGATAGTGTCTGGTGGACACCCATCCACAACATTTTCTGTATGCATAAAAATATGAACTATTTTCATTGACACATATACAGGTGTACTTAGACCACAACTGAGCCCAATATTTATGTTGTTAACTGAGACATTTGCCTCATTTTATGATCTTTCTTGCCACTCTGGTTAAGTGAATCACCTCAGTTGAAAAGTTGGTAATATGGTTATTCAGTGAATCTAGCATTCCCATTGACTTTGCTCATTAAAAGATTGCAAAAGGTGATTACAAAAGGTGATTATGAGACTTTAGGACACACGATCATGGGCAGGCTGCAAAGGCTGTGTGAAAAATGGTTATCAGCACTTTTTTCAGTGCTGATGTAACTTTGAACAGTCAATAAGCCAAGGACTACCCATAATATCTTGGAAAATGACACCTAATATATGTCTGCCTGTTACAAATAATTCAAATAATGGCATTCATATTAGGAAGAATGGCACTATCCTAAGAGTGCAGTATTTGACAAAACATAGTCACAGAGATGTATATCTGGTATACATACATGTTACAGAATTCAGTCAACCTATCAGATAATTATTTTCCAGATTAGGATATCTACCAGACTGATATGTTTTCAGTGGGAGTTGAGTATGAATTCACACACAGTTGAGTTGTTTATCTTCTCTTATTCATCTCTTGAGATTGTTAGCTCAGTTTTGTCAGCCTGTTGCTTATTTCCTTACCACTGTTTCTTGACATGCCCATTGTGCTGCAAAATATCCTGAGCGCACCAACAAATACAAATAGGCAGGGTACAGCTATGTGCTGCTACTCTTGAGTGAATCTTTGGATTATCTTGGTAAACTTTCTTGACAAGCCCGAGCAGCTGCCACAAATACTTAATGCTCAGTTTCGAAACAACATTTTCATTTTGTATTATTTTTGACCTTGGCTCAGCAAACTCTCATGATAACAATTAGAGTTGGAGCAACACACTTTTGCATTCAGGGTGAAACAGACATTGTTCTTAGGTAAGTCTTTCTTTCCCCCTGCTGATGTGCAGCTGGGATATGCTGCAAATGCATTAGCTACCATTGGCTTTGGACACACCTGTGGAATGTTCTCTACGCTTTTGGATGAGGCTGTGCAGGACTTCAGTTGAATATTATACATGAGAAAGGAAGCCCTGCCATTAAGCCAAGTGTGCATGTGCAGGGTGCATTTATCTGTGTCAGTGAAAGGGAGATTTCAGTTCTCTGGCTCATGCATCATGTCAATACCGCCTCTTCAATCACTTGCCATTTGTCACCCCCGCATGGAATGAGTCACTGTGCTGTGTAAAGGAGATGAGGAGGAGGAAAAAGAGAAAAGGGGTTTTGAAGGGAACCTCCAGGAAGGTGGATCTGAGCTATTAGTGCTACCCCTATGTAGATGAGAAACACATAGGGAGGGAAAAGACTTCCACTCCCCTGGAACGCCATGCCTGGAGGAAGAAGGAAAAGCTAAGGGTGATGTGAAAACCCTGAAACAATATCAAAATGATTTCCAATTTCTAAATGAAAAGAGCACATTCCCCAAGCAACACTGCAAATACAGAATGAAGAAAAAGTTATAACTCACACTATAACTTATTGTGTACTGAACAATAATAGCCTTCTTGTACTACACATAAGGGGAAAAGCAAGTCTGTACGTCTTGTAGTTTACACAAGGCAACAACTGAAAATGAAGCTGGGTCTCCATATACTGCTGCTGCATTGACCATGATGACATTTGGCCATGCATACTGGGGGGTAGGGGACAGCATGACTCATTGGGGCCCTACCATAAAGAAGTCAGGAATTCTGCTCATTAATAGGATAACATCACCTTGATTCTTTCTCATCTGTTATTTTTCTCACTAAACTATAATGCTGTACATTATAATCCAGAACATTTAAGTCTTCTCACGTAAGAGATGTTTTGCTGGAGCAGACCAAAATTAGTCCAATTTCTCAAATTTTCCTGCAGGTAACAACCAGATGTCTCAAGAGAATTTTCAGCAATTGGTGCACTAAGATATATGTCCTCTAAAAATCACAACTTTACCCAGCTGCAGGTTTAAAGCTAGAGATGGATCCCACATGGATTTCCCCTCTTCTTTTTCATAGCCATCAAGTATGGTGGCCAACAAACAGTGTGTCTTGGAGTGAAATATCTTCACTCAGTTTTCAGCAAGTACTAATCCTTGTTAAAGTTCCCAAAGCTAACTACAATCCTCAAATAAGTCAAGCTAGGTAATTAACAAACAAATTAATTGTTTTTGTTTCTTTTTAATCTTAAGTCTCCCAATATCAAGAACCTGACTCTCATCAGGATAGAAACAAAAAGCTCACTTTTTTCATTGAAGGACTTAGAGACTTTCCAAACATTATACTTAATGGTTATGGTAAGCTCTCAGGATGTAAAAATTCCAATAATGTAATTTATGTTTTTTTTCTGTTGGAACTATAAATTAATGACTAAAAGCTATAGGATGCAGAAGCAGTATTTGACATTTGGAGCAGTCTACCCCTCAAGAAATACCTTGAAGATAATGAATGAGTTGAAGTCTCTGCAAAAACATTATTTCATTATATTTTGACACCTAGTCCCAAAACTTTCAGAAGCTCTTCCAATTACAATATGGACAGAAACACTAGGACATCCATTGGAGACTGATTGTTCTGCCTTCCTTCTTTTCTCCGTTTCATGTGTTATTGTTCAATTTATCCAACAGAGTTGTGACCCACTTAGACCATTTTTTTCTGCACTACTGGTTGATAGGTACAATATTGTATCTAGGATACTTCACACTAACAAGTACATTTTGGACAAACTGTCATTCTTTTCGATTGTAGGCTTTCAATAAGATCAGTGGAAACATATAAACCAGTCCCTGATGCATTTGGGGGAGGGGTCTTCTTGCACTTTTTATTGAGTGAAGTCCTAGATTTTGTCACCACTTCTCTCTTAATTCAACTCCTAGCCATCAGCTGCATATAAAGATCAAAAGGAAAGAAAGAAAAAAGAGCCCTAGTAGAGGCCATTTTTATCTTTCTATAATGCAAAGCCATGTACCTAACCATAATTTAGGAAACACAAATGGAATCAGACAAGAGGGATTCATACAAAAATTACATTGCTTTGGCTTTGTTCTCTACCTGTCTGTCATGAGAAACCCATTAATCCATTAGTACATTTGATAAAGTAGGTTCTACATCTGAAAGCGCACACAGGAAATCTAGACTAAATTGCTGACCGAAGGCAACCCCACACCCAGGGAAACCTTCAGATAAATTGTCTCATCTCATCTTCTTCAGCAAGCATATGTGGCTGCAACGATGGGACTTACAAATCAACACATCCAGAAAGCACTTGTTTGGGGAAGGCTAATCTAAAAAAATGCTTCTATCCTCTTCTTGCTGACCCATCATGTAAAATATTCATTGCAGGAAGGAAGGGGGTGGAGAGGAGAGCTTTGACCTTCATTTTCACTCCTTCTTTCACTGATTGGGGAATAGAATGGGTACAAAGGTGGGATTCAAATTTTTGAACAACCAGTTCTGTGGATGTGGCTTAGTTGGTGGGCTTGGCTTGGTGGTCATGTTATTGGATGGGCGTGGCCAACTCAATATCATTCACATCGAGGCATGCATCTCCTCATTTGGCCTCTCATCATAACTGTGGAGTTGCTGCAATAATCGTAAATGTGAAAAACAGTCATAAGTCATTTTTCAGTGCCATTGTAACTTTGAATGGTCACTCCACACAAGCAAAGTACCAGCAAAGGAGAGGGAAAAAATTCCAGAGGAGTTCCAGAGACAGGAAGTCTAGTCCTGCCAAGAATGTAATAAGGGTTAACTGAGGGTTAACTGAGAGATAGTTTCTGTAAGCAACACCAGAATGTTTCCTTCCTACCTTCCTTACAGGATTAGGCCAGTAATTTCTTCTAACAACTGGTTCTCCAAACTGCTTGGAATGTTAACAACCAGTTCTAGCGAATAGATGTGAACTGGTAGAATTCCATCCCTGGATGGGTACCTTTTATAACTATGTGTGCCACCCAAATACTATGGCTGAATCCTATGCCCAGTTATTAATCAAACACTATTTCTAATCTTTAATGAACTGTACTATCTACTATGGACCCGGACACCCAGCCTTCATTACTTAGGTCAAGACGAGGAAACCTTTGGATGGCTAAGACTTGCACATTAGGGAATGGGTGGGGGTAGAATTGAGTGGGAAAGTAACACAAAGTGTATTTAACCAAGCTTTTTTGGAAAGGTCTTGCTTTGGAAGGGGTTTTTGGTAGTTAAACAATTAGTATATTTTTAAATTTATGTTACACTTTGTTTTTAATTTCAATACCTGAGATCAGAATTTCTGCCAGCCACAAAAAAGGGTTTGGGCATGCACCCTGCAGTTTGACACAAACCTGAAATTATATGCTGAAGCCTCAGGGGCCCCATCATCCTTGTTATTAAAGGTGGAATTCAGCAGAAATGCAGGACCTCATTCAGCATGTAATATACACTATTCACTTTTTACAAAGTTCTGCCGGACATAAATTGACCAACATCTAGTTCACTGCTACCATCTGGCCTGGTGGCTGTTCCTGCAGTACCAGCAATTCCATCCCTGAACAGCCCTCACTATAACTCCTTCCCCTCCAGGCCTTAGGCCAAGATGTTGACAGAGCTGGCATTGTTTGTTTGTTTACATATTACTGTTTAAATAAACCATCAGCAAACACACAAACATGTGAATAATATGTAGACAAATGTGGACAGGAGATAAAATATTAAATTAAGATAAAACCATAAAATCACCATAATATGGAGCCATAGAATTGCAATGGGATTGATGTTATCATTTGTTATCTAAGGAAGCTAACCATCCAAGTGCTTCTGGTGTGGTTGCGAGGAGATCATCCCAGGTACCTTGAAATTTCCTGAGGAGACATTTTTGAACTATATGTGTTACAGTTTGTTCCGGTCCACCACAGTCATATTGCAGGCCCTCATTAAAGTACAAAGTGTAAATTACCTCCATAATAGTATACCCGGGTAACATTCTGTCTTAACAGAGTGGCTGAAGGTCTATATACACAGAGATTGAACTGGATATTACATCCCTCAAGGCTAAAAACTACTGAGGCAGAAATTAGCTGGCATGGTGTAGTTGATTTATTTAATTAGTTGTATCAGGCCTCAGTGCAATTTTTTTTTCCTTTTTTTCTTTAATTAATTGTATTGTGTTCTTCTTCTTGTTCATTACCTTTGGATAGACAGACAGTCATACAAATCTGTTTGGTAAATCCATAAATAACTCACAGAGCCCATATCCTACCCAGGTAAATAGGAATTCCTGCCTTCTTCCCTCCCAATTTGCAGCTGCCTGCCTGTCTTTCTGCGCTGACATCTGCAAGTAACATGACCCAGTCCTGTTGCATCCACAGCCACGTCAGGTCGATAAATTGTCTTGTTGCTGCCAATATGAGGAATACTACCTCCATCCTGCAAAGTTTTCCTATAACTGTGATTGAAGGTTTTTGATTATTTTATTTCTTTATATATCACCTTTATTATTTATTTTTACAAATAAGGTAGTGAGTATATCCAACACTTCTTCCTATTTTCCCCACAACAACAATTCTGTGAGGTGGTTGGATTGAGATCAAGTTACTGACCCAAAATCACCCACGTGGCTTTCATGACTAAGGCAAGACTTGAATTCATAGCCTCCTGCTTTCTAACCTTGGCCCTTAATCACTTCACCAAATTGAAAGTTAGGGCAGAGTTTGAGATAAATGATGGGACCACTGCAATCCTTTCTAATTTCTGCTGCCTGCCCATTCAAATCATGAACAAAGATTGCAGGGGGCTGAGAGAGTGGTTTTTAAGACACTGAATACTTTCAGAGTTGAGGAGATTTGGAACCAGGAATCTCAGGATTTTTGGAAATAAGAGAAAGGCTTGATGGATAAAACAACCGTTCATTGTTTAAAGATGGGGGATAAATCCTATCATCTCATAATCAGCAAGGCACATGGAATGAAGATAATAGTAGTTCAATAGTTGCAGAGGCCAAACTGCAGAAAGTGTGATGGTATCTGCACCTGCAGATCCAGCGGGGGAATATTTTGCAACTCAACTGTCTCCCAGAGAGAGGCCCAAATTAAGAGGCTGCGCAGTCCCAAAATGGATGAGGGCTCCAGAAGAGGGGTCCCAAGCTCCTAGGCCATAGCCCTTTGTTAACCACGCTATGCAAGCAGCGGCAAGCATGTGAAGGTTCATTTGTGCAGGCATAGGATTAGGTTGTGCGTGCAAAACATGCAAACACTGCCGCTGCTGGTCCGTAGAACTGGAAAGTCTAGGGCCCACTGTTTTAGAATCTATTGGGACATATCTAGTAGGTTAGAAGGCTATAGCTTTAGTTTGTCAAGCTTTCTTTCTATTAGGGGTAGGCAAACAAACAACTGGACTTCAGAGTATCAACACTGGGCTTGGACTTGGCAGAAGGCTCCCTTAGAGTGGCTAAGATTAAAAATTAAATTATGGGGAAGAGTAATCACAGGTTTCTTTGACTGAAAAAAACATTTTTTACTGTTTTAGAAAGCCTTGTTTCTTAAGAAGGAAGCAAACAAAAATATTTATACCAAGTTAGGCCTGATCCTTCTCCACACATTTCTGTAGATGAGATACGCTATCAGGAAATGTTAGTGGAAGTCATGTCTTCATGTCTTATTTTCCCCAGGCTGATACATCACGCAACTTATCCACACACATGTACAAAGATATATTTGCATAGGTTGATAGAGTTAACTCGGTTTAGTGGCCAAGGCATGCTAAAAATCAGAAGACCATGAGTTCTAGACCCACCTTGCACAGGAAGTCAGCTGTGTGACCTTGGACCAGTCACTTTCTCTCAGCTCTAGGAAGGAGACAATGGCAAACCATTTCTGAACATTTTGCTAAGAAAACTGTAGAGACATACCCAAGTAATCTCCAAGAATCATAATTGAAAAAGAGAAAAAAATATTTGTATACCAATCTAAAAAGAATAGCAGTCCATACACAATGGTAATATTATATTAATATGTGATAAATTTCCAGCAAGATATTGTTTGGTAAAAGAAACATATTTCCTCAGTATGAGGAATACATGATAAATTATGTTCTGTAGGTGCATCACTGTCATATACGTAGCCCATTTCTTCCACTAAAGTTGAATAAAAAATTATTATGAAATAAACTTTATTTTTTGCTACCTGTACCCAAGTGCACAATACTTGGAATGCATTCACTTATCTGCATACATTTAATTTTTGCATAACTTTTAGCTGAGGTGGGACAGAGCTGAGCTGAAGCACTATAACCCTCACACACATACAAGCACCAAGGGTGTTACTAGAATTCCATTTATTTCACGCAGATAAACAGCTGTTCTATCACACTTGCACTTTTAATGTGTACACAAACTAAATGTGAAACACAATGGTGTTACAAACCTTCCACTGGAAAGGCTGTTGATAGACAAGGTTCATGCCCAATGTGGGAAGGAAATGTGATCTCTTGATAAGTACAGTATATTAATATGTATTGTACTGTTCTATGCCTGTTACAGAATCAGTCCATCTGCTTATGCCATGCTGAGGCATATCAGCAAGTCTGCGCATATACAGCATGTTCTTTCCCTTCGGGATTCACTCATTCCTTTGGAAGATAGCTCATTTTTTCCAAAGTTCTCAAGGCTTTCATTTGCCAAAGGAGGTATGGCCTTCTTTGGCGTTGCTCCCCTCCCATCTCTCTTTCCAAGCTGTTGCCTCCCCTCCTCTTCCACGCTCTCTGGCACACAGGAGGCCGGTGCTGGCTGCGATATGTGCCCCTAATCACATTAGCAGCGTGTTGGCACAACAGCCGCCCCAGGAGGCTGGCCCATTGTCTGCGCCCTGACGTGCTGAGCCCTGCCAGCCGCCTCCTAATTACACCCTCCGCCAGGCAAGGGTGTGTGGATGAAACCCCCATAGAGTCAAAAATGTGCTGCCCCCATACCTGGCCTCTTCTTTCTTGCCTGCAGCTGGGCCTCAGTCTCTGAATGGATGCAGCTGCTGTGCATGACCCTCTCCCTCAAAAATGCAAATTAAAACACCTGCTGCCCCCCAAACTTGTTCCCTTCGTTCTACTGCGTCCGTCCTATGCATGTCCTCGATCTCTCTGTTCCACCTTGATTTCTTTTGCTTCTCTATCCCGGGAACCTTCCCTTCTCATTTTTTCCAGCTCACTCTGGACTCATACTAGGGCCCCACTGGTGCGGGCCTGGATCCCGACCTCCACCCCGATCTTTCAGCTGCCCCCGTCGCATGCCTCAGTTTCTCTTTCCCAGGTCCACCTGCATGCCATGATAGTCCCCTTCACCAACTCCGCCTTCCGCCCCCAAGGATCTCCTTTCTCCATCCACCCAACCCGTATCGCTTCTCCCCTCTTGAACCTTTTTTCCTTTCTCTCCATGGCGGAGGAGCCCCTCCGACACCCCGCCTTCACCCATATGCAACCAAGCCCCCACTTTCCCTCCCTTTCCCCCTCCAGCCCCGATCGCATCTAGCAGCAGCCTCCCTGCTCAGCCGGAAGACGCAGCAGCGGCGGCAGCAGCAGCAGTCGCTCTTCTGTCTGCCCATATTGCCTGTTCCTTACCTGCAGAAGGGAGACGCCGGAGAAGCCGACTCTGGACGAAGGACAATCGGCTGGTTGCGCTCCGCGACTGTTGCCTCCCTTGCCGACTGGCCGCGGAAGCTGATGCTGAGAGCCGAAGTCACACCACTAGAGGGCGCCCGCAGAAGGAAAGGATGGAGGAGGGGCGAAGGGGGCGGTGGGGACGCGAGCGAGGGAGCTGCGGCAGCCCCTTCGCTGGGCTAGATGCGGTGGGTCGGGGGGCGGCACCGCAAGAGAGGGCAGGAGGGAGGGCGAAAGTGAGCCAGGGCGAGCCAGGCAAAGCAGCAAGGCGGCGGTGGCAGCGGAGTGTGTGTTGTTGGTCCATGCACAATCTGTGTGCAGAGGGATAAAGGATGCATGCACCGGCACACCCAGCAGTTTCCCGTGCAGTTTCGTGGCTTTCAGGTTGGGGGCGGGGGCGGGCGGGGAGAAGGGCACCTTTCGTTCGCCCAAGGCTATTCTGGGAGGCTCGCAAGCGGAAAGGCGAGAGAGCCAGAAGGGTGCAGTCTTGATTGTCGTGGTGTATTTAGATAGGCAACGCGGTGGCGAACTTTCGAACTTGTCGAGAAGGCGGCGTCCTTTCATGGGCAGGATTTAGCAAAGATGACAGTATTTCATCCCAACCTTCCTTTTGCTGGACGTTGTTCTTCAAAACATACATTCACGGCCAGCAAATGAAAAAGAACAGGGAGCATCTTCCACTTCCTCGGCCTTGGAAGCGCCCAAGGGAAGAAGGGATCTCTTTCCCTCCCCCTGGGAACCCCTTACCCGAAACCCCAAATGGCAGCCTTTTAGCAGCAGGCGAGCAGCTTGCTTCTTTCTGCTATCAGGTGATGGGAGGAAAACTACATAGGCTTCAATCTCGCCTGTCAAACCAGCTCAGCCTTCCTCAACTTGGCATTATCTAGACCCATAATCCCCTGCCAATGCGCCCCCTGACTGGGCAGTAGGAGTGGTAATTTAATAATGGAAATGCCAAAATGGAAATGGTTAGCATTGTCTGAAAAGAACTGGCTGTGCAAATGTCCCTCTTGGGCTTGATCCCTTATTGGTGGATCTCTATGATTCCTTAAAGAAGCTGTGCCATCTGAACCCAAATTATAATTATACAGAATCATAAACTGGGAGTTTAAAACAGGCATTAAAAATTCTAAACCTGTTTTCTTAAAATTTACTGCCATAAAAACCAGTAAGACTGGATTTTTGGAGAGTATATCTAGTATGTCAGCATGGTTACAAATGAAATACAGTATATATTCTCTACTTTTCCAGAGAAAATATATTGTTATATCGCATTATATGAGGCATAGCTTATCCTTCTGAAATTCATTTTGGCTTTTTTTCTTTCTGCCTGCTAAAAGCAAAATAAAAAATGGGATGATCACATATTATGCTCATCTATTTCAAATGACTTACAAATGATAGTGGATGATTTAAAAGCTAAGTCAAACTAAATAAATTATATTATGCTTATCAATGGCTAACAATTCAAACTAGGTAATAAAAACATCATTTAACATTCTGACCAATTAAAAGTGTTAAACTCAGTTGCTGCTTTTTAAAAATGCTATTAAGTGCTATTCATTTTTATTAGAATTAAATCATTTGAAGTATACTTAGTTATATGATCAGGCTTCAGGTTATGCAGTTATTCTATCCATTGAAGCTACCTTTTCCACATAAAATTCTGGTTTTCTAAGATACTAGATCTAGACTGCAAAAACTCAAGTGGAGGAAAATATATACAACTGTAGATACACAACTGTATCTTTAAAGATGCACAGCTATATCTTTTTGCTGCCATCTCCTGATTGTCTGGATTTATTTTTTTTTTACATATCTTGTGTGCTGGCCAGACAGTATATAGGTAATGGGGATTGAGTTAGTTAAGTTAGAATTGGGAGCTGTCCCCTTAAGGGAATGCCTCATGGTAAATATAGTTAATGCATCCTGGGAAATATAGTTCATATCATGTGGTCACATCTGTAACTCTGATAGGTCACTGAATTGACCCTTGGTTGGATTGGGTGAGGTTCTTTCACTCTTGCCTAGACCCCAGCAGCGTGCTGGTGCCTCACCCCCTTGCTCCTTCGTTATGGGAATGAAAGATCATTATTCTTTTACTGTTCTGTCTTTAGACTGCTGGCTGAATATAAAGATAGACAGACAACTCTACAAAAGCTTTTATGCAAAGAATTGGACATTAGGTGGATCTCGACATAACCGTGAGTTATATTTGAGGATGCCTGGTGATCCAATAAAGAAACTTTGTATGGAAGCCTTTGTAAAGTTGTCTGTCTGTCTTTATATTAAGCCAGCAGTCTAAAGACAGAACATCTTGGGTCAGAGATAGAATTACCATATCTGAAAAACTTGCACAGCAGTTGAGTTTCTGTGTCTCTTCGCTGCAATCTAGTGATGGCTAAACTATTGCAACCCAGAGAAATCAGCATTGTATTTCACCATATTTCCATGGCTGCCCCATTGTATCAAGAAGAAATACATCCCATGCAGGGGTGGGATTCTACCAATTTGCACCTATTCGCTAGAACTAGTTGTTAACATTCTAAGCAGTTCAGACAACTGGTTGTTAGAAGAAATGACTGACCTAATCCTGTAACGAAGGCAGGAAGGAAACATTCTGGTGTTGCTTACAGAAACTGCCTCTCTATTAACCCTTATGACATTCTTGGCAGAACTAGACTTCCCGTCTCAGGAATTTCTCTGGAGTTTTTTTCCCCTCCTTTGCTGGTACTTTGTTTCTGTGGGGTGACCATTCAAAGTTACAATGGCACTGAAAAAAGTGACTTATGACCGTTTTTCACACTTATGATTGTTGCAGCAGCATCTCCACAGTCATGAGAGGCCAGGCGAGGAGATACGTGCCTCAATCTGAATGATGTTGAGTTGGCCACACCCAGCCAATAACATGTCCACCTAAGCCATGCCTACCACCTAAGCCACGCCTACAGAACCGGTGGTTAAATTTTTTGAATCCCACCCCTGATCCCATGCCAACATGTATATGACTGAGCTTATACACACTACTACACTATAATATTGTTTCTTTGGTTTTGGCTTTGACCCTGACTATTGTAATTTGTAAACTAGTTTATAACTTACTATTGTGTCAATCTAATCACTTCTTCTAAAACCAAAGCTAACTTTACTAGGAAATCCAGAAGCTGCTAAATTCCTTGACCAAATTAAAATACTTTATCTTATTTTTTAAATTTTGCATTTAAACATCCTCATATTGTATTGCATAAATAAATAAATTGTGGATCACTGAAGAATATTGTGGTTTTGCCTAATGGTAATATCTTGTTCATTCCAGTATTTAAAACTTGCAGTTTCAAGAAATTGTATTTATGCACTTGTCTGTCAAGTAACGCTAGACAATTCCTAAAGGAAAGGATGTTAGGATTCTTGGAGATCTGAATTCAATGCTCAGCATGGCATTTGGTCTTCCACCCTCCTCCTGCTGTTGAAAGATAAACACTCCCTGCTAACAGATGAGCCAGAATTACTATAACAGTTCTGACTGGTGTTTGTGTATGTGTAATATGTGTGTGCAGGTGTCTGTTACACTAAAGAGAACCATCTGTGCTGGTACCACATGCTGCAGTTTGATGGTACTTTGGAAAACCACTTGGGTATCTTTGCTCTATAGAACAAGCTATTGCTAACATCACACCATGGAAGGTATTCTCATTTATCTGATGAAAACATGGGAGGAGAAAAACAACAACAACTGGAAATGCAGCATCTCTATGCAGAACTCCGAGAATTCATAACACTGACCATGAGAGAAATTTATTTTGCCTTTGCACACAGATTGCATAGATTAAGTAAGGTACCTTCCCTTTGTTCTTTACATCCTATGGTATATAGTGTGGTGGTCCGGTTAATATACTAAACCAGTGTTTCTCAACTTTGGCAATTTTAAGATGCATAAATTCTTGTTGGGAAATTCTGGGAATTGAAGTCTACACAAATGGTTGAGAAATACTCAACCAAAGCTTAAGCTGGATATGGCATGTTTGCCTTAGGTTAAGTTTGACCTCTGTTTTCTCAATCACCCCCACAGCAAAGGGAAACGGTTGTTGGGCCCATCCTCTAATGAAGGACACTTATCTTAAATCCAACTTTCCAGTTGGATTTGGAGAAATAGAACTGAGAGGAGATTGTATTCCCTCAGAAGTCTATTACATTCCCATTTGCAGACAGCTACATCTGAAGAAGATATTTATTTCCTAATAGGTAAGTTCTAAGTAACAAAACTACCCTGGAAACTTTCAGAAAGAGAGGAAAGCATATAAAATAGGCTTGGAGGTCAGAATCATTTGAGCACATTTGATTACTTAGGCTGTATTTGAGAAGTAGGAAAAGAATCTGGGAACCTGTAATTGTTTTGTGGAAACAAATTTCTGTGTAATCTTCCTGATCCCTGCAAAGCCTCCAGGTAAAGAGATTTCTCCTCCTGTGAGAGGCATTGTTGGCTCATCTAATCCATGTGACATTTATGAAGTCCTATGTCCATTTTTTGGGTGATAAAAAGATGATGTGCATGTCCCAGTCAAGAGCTGGAATACTGTAAGCACACAAAGACTCTGTTTTTCCAAAAATATTCTTCGGGCAAATCAAAGTCTCCTCATGAAACATTCTGAATGGTAACCATGAGGTATGTAGTCTGCAACTTTTGCCTTTTGACTGTCTCCAATAGCAACTGAGTCTCTTGAACTATTTGAATCAGATGATGATGATTTTTAGAGTATATGGGCTGCTTAAATGTAGGCCCTGTTGCATTCCTTCAATGGCAGGTCCAATGCTATCATTACTGAAAGATTTGAGAGGTAGATTTACAAGTGATATGAAATTGAAAAGGTGGAAGAAGCCACTGTGGAATTGGGTAGGAATAATCAGGACCAAGGAACCAAATCCAATAGAGGTGATAGACTTCTTGGACACAAACCAAATCCTATAGAGGTGATTGACATGCCTTGAATGAATGACACAATGCCTTGATTGAATGACACAAATCATTCATGAGTGATGGGCATGTAATTAAAGTTTGAGTTCTTACAAGAGTTTAACTTAAACCTTCTAACATGGGTTCTAGATGGCTACTTAGACTTTGAAAGCTTGATATTTATGGGTACCCAGTTCAACCCTGCTAAGTAGAGTATCACAAACCGGAAGGACCAGCCAGCCAGCTTGATCTGACCAGCTGGATTCAGTATCAGACAAAGGAGCAATATACTTACCAATACTCATCTTCTAGATTATCTGATTTGCCAGGCTAGGAGAACTATGGTGGACAGACCCAGCCAAAGAATAGAGATCATCCTTGACTAATAACCACTTATTTAATGACCATTCAAAGTTATGATGGTGCTGAAAAAAGTGACTTATGACTGGTCCTCATATGTACAACTGTTGCAATGTCTTCGTGATCATGTGATCAAAATTTGGGCACTTGGCAACTGACACACATTTACAATGGTTGCAGCATTGTGCAGTCACAGAATCATCCTCTGACCTTCCTAGAAGGCATCTGACAGGCAAAGTTAATAGGGGAAGCCAGATCTACTTAACGACCACATGATTTACTTAAAGAACTTGGTAAAAATGTCATAAAATGAGTATCTACCCACTTAATGACTGCATCGCTTAGTGATGGAAATTTCAGTTCCAATTGTGGTTGTTAGTTGAAAGCTACCTGCACCAGCAAAGCAGTGATTGAGAGGAATCCCTTGTTTTCTCTATTTTAATCACCATTCCCAAGTAAAGCAGTGCCTATGCCATGTGTTTTTGTACATGTGTGAACCTGTGTGAATACTTCCTCATATAAATTTCTCTGCCTCTTTGCTATGGCAGGGAGGCAAAATTGTGACTTTCTGTCTTTTGGTAAAAGTCTCTATATTACTCTCATCTTCAGTAGCTGAACCAGGTGTAAAATGAATCACTTTTGGAAAGGTCTTGCTTCATCTTTATCTTATTGAGCTGAATGTGTTATTCTCTATGCTCCTTGACTTTTTCTCCTTGAATTAAATAATTAAATTCATTATTGATTAAGTGCTGTTTATTTGATTGCTTTCCAGACTAACCTCAACTTCTCTTTGTGCTGCAATCCTAAACATTTTAACTGTTTATTATTTGATTATCCTATATACCATTGGACAACAATGTTATTTAATAAATTGTATTATTTTCAAACTTCCAGAAAATATATACTTCTTTAGTATTCATAATGTTAAGATTTTCTCAAAAATTATGTGGTAAACATATCCTAGAAGAGCATGTTATTAATTCATATGCCTGAACCTGGTACAGAATGCCTCACCATCATAAGTGCCTACACAATCATGTGAATGTGCATATACCTATAATCAATCTACCTATCCACCCACCCACCAATCTATCTATCCATACATACATACATACATACAAAAGATGAGTTCACATATCATAATAAGCTATCGACCTTGAATTACAATCATAGTGAATGGAATTGCACAATAGGTTAAAAATCAAACAAATTCTTTTAGGGCTTTGCATACAATCTTTGCAATCAGCCTTCTCTGTAGTTTTCATGCATGCAGTTATTACAGAGAAAATGAACATTAAACCTATACTTGATCACACCCAAAGCCACTCTTGAAAGGAGCATCCTATCTTTGATGAATTCCATAAGCCCAGGCTTGTTTTACACATTGTTTTACACATTCTTATTTTACATTCATTAGCATCATACCTTTCCTGCCCTTATTAGTTGCTTCTTCTTCCCTGCTTTTTTATTCCATAAAACAGAATAGATAGACATTCAGTGTATTGAACTGCAGCTCCAGCCTTTCTTCTCCTTGGGTCCCAGGAGCATCTGATCTATGCTCTGTTCATGTGGAGCGAGAATTAGCCTTTTAAAAATATAATCAAAAAAAGAAATCCTGCCCCTTATTCATCCCCCACCACACTGAGGTTGAGTTGGGGTTCTTTTGTAGAATCCCACATGTGTTGGTGGTATTTTAGAAAAAATAGTTGATTTCAGTTGTTGGTTGGTCTCTTGAACAAAACATAAAAAACAATTAAAATTATTAAAACAATTCAAAGAGTAAAAAATAACTATATATGGCGTCAAGTAAAACTGTTCATACAACCATAAAAAGGGCCACTTAATGCACACAGGGCCTCAAGTCTGTGCATATAACCAAGTCTTCACAGCCTTACTAATGGCTGACAGGCTTGGGATCATGATATCTGAAGGGAAGATATTCAGAGAAGGGAGGGCAGGGGTATGGCCAAGAAGGCAACATCTTCTGCTTCCTGCTGGCTAATGTTCCTTGGCTGATGGAACCCACAGCAATCCCATCCTGCTTGACCAGAATGGGTTTTCACCTTTTGGGGTCTTTTCAACACATTATACTTTTGGGGAGAATCCAACTTTAAAGACATAGACATGCATTCCATCATTTATCAGTATGTTGGGTCTCATCAGAGATATTTCTTCTGATGCCCATTTGTTGTCCCTTTTTGTGTGATTTGCTGAGTACAACAACTGCCCTTGAGCTTTCTGCTGATTTACAGCATAAGGTCCTACTTTTATTTCACCATTTCCCAAAGCCCTGTGCTTTATGACACCCAGAGGACAGCAATTAATAGGAAGAAGGGTGACTGAGAAAGGGGGTACTGTGATCAGTTACATCCCCCTAAGCCAATGTGTGTGTGTCATTTTCAAAATACAAGGAACAATAGCATATGCCTGCTTAGAAGCCATCATTTTTTATCTAAAATATCACACACCTAACATCACACACCTTAAGAGGCTTGTTATGGTTGTTTTATCAAAGCATTAGTTAATTGGCTGTTTTTTGCACATTGCATTATGCAATGTTCCTAGCTTTATAATTTTATGTTATTAAGCATGGCTTGATACATTTTACTTTGCATTTATTCAATATAACCAGCTATCATGATTTGTAAAGCATAATGTCTGGTTGAACGTAATGTGTAAATTTAGTAAACTTAGTAAATTTGCAGAATTCAATAAACCTGGTTAAAGCAAAACATGGTTAAATGTGTTGGACAAACAACCCAATAAGTGATTGCTCAAAAGGCACCATATCTTAACGGCACGGAGGAATGACATTCTGTCCTGCATGTCCGAAAGTCCACATCTGGCAGTTCGTAGAGGTGAAGTCAGATCCTGAAGGGGATGACGATAGAAAGGAAAAAACCCCAAGGCATCGAGGGAGAACCATGACTCCCAGATCCTGTAGTGGAAAGCCCCAAAAAACGATGTGGAAGAAATCAGTCTTCATGATTCAATCCAAAGAAATGGTAGCTCAGCAGATTTGAGACGGAAGTGAAGAGTGAAAGCAGTGTGACATAGCAGCTTCTCAAGTGGATTGAGAAGGAATACTAATGAGAGAAAGAAAATTCTGAAAACTAGATGAGAAGGAGGCTCTGAACTGAGGTTTGAAACAGTGGCGGACTTGGCAAGAGGAGCCGGCGTATTGGACAGATCAAATGGCAGCAGCGTGGAGAATTTGACAGATGGTAGGCCAGGGTGGAGAGAGAAGAAAATACATCTTTTGTATGATTTTCTTACTATTTTGGGGGGGAGAAATCTAGAGAGAAGGCTCAGAGATATTTTGACTGAGATATTCTGATTGTTTAATGCTGTTTTGAGTAAAGATTGGGACAGAGTGAAGTTAATAAGAAGTGAAAGTGGTGACTTGCACCCAGAGTGACTTTGCACTTTGAAAGAAGGAGGGACATCTTGAAAAAGAAAGAAGAAAGAAGAGAGTTGAGAGAAGGAGAGTGAGACTTTGTGATTAATTAATCTATAAAGAAAGTATAAATAAGTCTAAAATTTAATATATATTTCACTTAAAAACCATTTATAACTATGCACTTGTGGAATAGATATTTATAAAGAAGGGAATAATTTATAAAATCTAAAGCTAAAGAAAATAAGGGTTTAATATTGTAGACTAATTATTAATTAAGTGATTATTTGATCCTATATTGCATAATTAATTAAGGAATTCTCTCTTTTCTTTATTCATTTTTTTACTTATGAATTTCTGATTGCAAGAATAATTTTGTGAAAACAGAATTTACACTACAGAATAGAAAGTTATTTGTTACAGTATACGAGAAAATATTTATTTGATACTCTCTTTTAAATTAGACAAAGATCAAGGGAGCTACTTATTAGTTACTGTTTGTTAGAATGAACTTGAAGATAGGCTATAGACGTTAAAACTGAAAGCTAACTGTAAAATTATATCAGCTAGTATTTACTGTTGATTGTTCTAAATCTATATAGCCTCCTTCAAGCTACACACTGAAGAAAGATTGAAGTTAGAAAATAGAATCTAGAAATACAATAGAAACAAAGAAAGTTCTTAAGTACACTGTTGAATGGTAGATTCAAAAGACCTTTTGAGTGTCCTGAAAATGTCAAGAACATCAACAACAACGAAAACTGCAAAGAAGAACACAACAAGCATACTCTCGCCTGCAGGACAAAGAACTTTAGATACAATGTTGGGGGCAAAAAAAACATCACCTATCCCAACACTACAAGGAGTACAGTCAGCCCTTGCAATGATGCAAGAAATGATGGTGAGAACTCAAGAACTCATAGCCAGAAACCACGAAGAATTGAAAAGTGAGATGAAAAATGACATTGCAGGAGTGAAAGCAGATATTCAGAAACTGAATGATAAATTTGGAACAATTCAAGAGACAGTAGTGAAGAATGAACAGAAACTGGTGAATATGGAACAAATTGTAGAAAAGAAACGTGAAGATACTGAACAAAATTGGAAAGTCCTTCACTGCGAACTCCAAGATGCAGTGGTCCATTTAGAACTAGAAAAAGCTGCATTCTTCCTCAGATTCCAGAACATTGTGGAGGAAAAGAAAGAAGACCTAAGATCTTTAATGGTAGAGCTAGTTGCAGAAGACCTCCAAAAAGACAAGGTGGAAATCATGAACGAGTTGGATGAGGTCTACTGGATGCAAACACATTATGCACGTAGACACAAATTACCAGGGGAAGTACATGTGCATTTTTCGAAGAAAACCACTAGGGTTATGATGTATGGACGTACGAAGGATAAGCCACTGGTATTTAAAGGCCATGAAGTGGTAACCCTGAAACAGATCCCGAGAAGGATAAGAGAACAGAGGAGAAATTATCAATTCCTCTCAATGCAATTGATTAAAAACAACATACTATTCAGATGGTTAACTCCAGAGGGACTATTGATATTGTGGAGAGAGAAGAAATTCAAAATTAACTCTTTTGCCAAGGCACATGTATTTTACAGAAGATACATGAGAACGGAGGAGGAACAAGAAAGTAAGGACAATACAGAAAGTAGAAGTCAGGAGGAGATTACAGTGGAAGGCAAAGAAATAGAGAAAGAAGGAATAGAACAGAAAAACCGGGAAGAGGAAGAAGACAACCAATCGAGAAGAGAGATGAGAATGAGAGTAGTAGAGTACCAATAAGAAAATGGATGGAGAGATCACCCTTCTATCACTCAACATAAATGGATTTAACTCACCAACTAAAAGGAAACAAATGTTTAGGAAACTTATAAACCAAAAAGCAGACATTACATGCTTACAGGAAATATATATCTCAAAACAATATGCACGCTTATTAGAAATAACCAAACTGGGAAAACTACACTTGGCACTGACAAACCAAAGAAAAGAGGTCTTGCAGTGTACATTAAAAACTGATTAAATCCAAACTTACTATATAATAATGAAGATGGAAGGATACTTTTCATAGAGATAACAATAGAAAAAAGAAAGATCTTATTGGTAGTAATCTATGCCCCAAACACTAATCAAGAGGAATTTTATCACAAACTCCACAACAAAATTATAGAAACTGAACAAAGTATGCATTGTAGGGGATTTTAATACAGTGCCAAACATAGAAAAGGATGATAAAAATAGTAAAAACAATAAAAAAGAGAAAATCACTCCCAATAACATTTGACAAATTAGCTAAAGAAATGAACTTAAAAGATGCCTGGAGGGAACTGAAAACATCAAAAACTCAATTTACTCTTTTTTCCAACCCGCATAAATCTTGGTCCGGGATTGATATGATATGGATGGACACAGAACTATTTGAAAAAACAGAAGCAGTGGAAATCCTACCAAATACATGGGCTGACCACAATCCAATTAAACTGACTTGGAGAGGAAAGAAAAAGCTAGGTAGATGGACCTTTAACAAGAGTATTCTGAGAGACAAAAAATATACTCAAATGATAAATAAAGAACTGAAAATATTTCTTGAAATTAATACAAATAAACATACAATGACTCAAAACTTATGGGACACAACAAAGGCATACATTAGGGGCCTGACAATAGCATTCGTAGCAAAAAAAATAGAGACAGGAAAAACCAACACACTGTGAGAAAAGAAAAACTGGAAATTAACTTACAAAAAGATCCTTGTAACAAATTAGTTAAAAAACAATTAAACCTGGCCAAACATGAAATAAACCTAAGCCTTCAAGAAGAAATTGCTAGAAAATTAAAACTAGCCAAACAACATATTTTTGAGAATGCGAACAAGCTGGGGAGATGGCTCTCCCACAAATTAAAAAAAGAGCAGGAGAAAAGAACCTTACAGAATGAAAATGGGATACTGTGTCCACAATTGAATCAAAAGAAAATGATAGCTCAAAACTTTTTTGCTAACCTATATAAAAAAGAAGAAATTTTAGATGAGAACAATACACAATATTTTGAGGGCAAAGAACTTACCTAACATAGCAGAAACTGCTCGGGAGTTATTAAACAATAAAATAACCCTAAAAGAGGTACAAGAGGCAATTGCAAGACAAAAACTAACAAAGCCCCAGGAACAGAGGGAATACCCATGGACCAGAATGGCTTTCTTCCTAACAGATATATGTATATGTATATATATATGTATATATGTATGTATATGTATATACATATATGCTGTTTAGCTTCCTTCAGGTATTATCCCACATCATTGTAGTGCTGTTAAAGTTGTAGCAGCGTTTCAGCAGAATCCCATCTGCCATCATCAGGCTTCTGTATGGCAGATCGGATTCTGCTGAAACGTTGCTACAACTTTAACAGCACTACAATGACGTGGGATAATACCCGAAGGAAGCTAAACAGCACACATGTAAGTACCCGCGAAAGCTTAAAAAAACAAATATACATATATA